>RPOG01001181.1:0-173592 GCA_008086565.1 Thalassoma bifasciatum
AAGGCCTGTTAACGGGGCTAAGTGTGCTTTTCCTTTCAAGTTAGTGTTTCAGGGAAATCCACTCAGAGACCTCCGGCCGGTTTGACAAACAGAAGAGAGGAACAACAAGAGGAGAGGAGAGACTGACAGCCAAACACAGACAGCAAGAGACGGACTGATAAGACCAGGAGAGAGAGAGAGAGAGAGAGGCTGAAGGAGAAGAAAAAGGAAGGTGGGAGGGAAACACAGAGACAGAAGGAGCAGGCAAAGACTAAAGGCATGTTTTCCCAGTGTGAGAAACAGCTTGAAAACAAAGAAAGATGAGAAGAAAACAGGAGGTGTCTGTGAAGCCGGCTGCCCACAGGGAGAGTACAGTGTAACTTCGGTCCTGTTCTGCTGCCTCAGTCGGAGAAGAGACCAAAGAGAAAGCACGCCGGGACACACACACACACACCCACACGCACACACCCACATATACACACACACACACTCACTGCTGTGTGTGTTCCTCACCTCGGGTTTAAATGCCTCTGTGAGGACCTCGGGGATGAATTATGGCGGCTGCAATCTGACTAAAACGTTAATGACAAACAAGAGGAGGAACAATTGAGGAAAGCAATTGCTTTAATTGATGCAGCGAGGGGCCGTGGGTCTGGGAAGGGGGGTTTAAATATCCTGGAGGTGGAGCTAAGCCTCTGTGACAGCTGCAGGTTCAAGGCTGCTGCTCTGACTACTGACAAGAAACACCTCAAAGCTGCTTTTTTTTTTTTTTCAAATGTCCACTTGCTATGTTAAAATATATGTATTCATTGGATGTTTCCCTGATATTGACTGAACAGTTTCAGAGTTAGCATTCAAACAGATACATAATAATAATGTTGTATTTTAAATCTGGTGTGTACCCAATGGAATAAACACTCAGAGATTTAGAAAACTATTAAAAATAAAAATAGAAACTAGAAGGACTGACTGAGAGCCTGCAGTCTGCACAACAAGATGCAAAGTGCTGCTAGGGCCAATAATGATGATGAGATCACATGGGCGCCTGCAAAAAGCAAAGGTGATAATCAAACTGGTGTTAATAAATAATTTTATTGAATTTACTACATTTTTCTTTTTTTTGCTGAGCAAGATTTTTATGGGAAAAGAATCAAACGCCTGTCCCAAACAGCTGCGTGGTCTGCTCAGTGATTCAAACAAATAAATGCCCCAGCTATTATTTGATGTTTTACAGTAATTTAAGTCATGTACTGTCATTTCTTTGAGGTCATCCACACAACAAGAGACAATCTTGTCATCTTTACTGTTTCATTTGGTATTTCTGGAACCAGAAACTGAACTTAATCCTTTACCACACCTTGTTACCATGAGTGAGTAGGGCACACAGTGGACATGAGAGCCAGCTGTACATGGGTGAATCACACGAGAGCCTCAAACTATCTATGCTGGCTTTTCATGCTGGTGTGGACCAGCTTTCTGAGTTTTATGGTGTTGACTGATTGCCTACGCACTTCAGTGTGAACCCACTGCCTACACTACATAGAGTAGACGTGCTGTCTATGCTACATGGCATAGATGGGCTATGTCCAGCAGTGTAGCCCGGCAACCCCTCATGCTGCATGTACATGATATAATTAGAATAGAATAGAATAGAATAGAATAGAATAAATCTTTATTGTCCACCAGGTGGAAAATTGTCTTGACAAAAAGGCTAAAAGAGGGTAAAAGATGTTCACACATTATCTCTGGATTGGTCCCTTTGTTGAGTTAAGGATGCTAATGGCATTTGGTATGAAAGATTTTTTAAAGACTCCTCTGGCTAGAGGAACTCTGTAGCGCCTCCCTGACCTCAGGGGCTCAAAGTTGCTGGAAAGAGGGTGAGAGCTGTCTGCCACAATTCTCCCAGCTTTCCTCATCCTTTCACTATAAAGATGGCTAGGTGGCTTTTGGGGTTTACCAACAATTTTACCCTCCATAGACACAATCCTATTCAGTTTGTTCTTGCACTTCACACTTAAGTGACCAAAGATGAAATGTTAGGACGCTTTCGATGTGTGTGCTGTACACACGTTCTAACAGTTTTGGACTGACACCAAGACAACTCAACCTTCTAAGGAGATGCAGTCGCTGGGAGCATTTCTTGAATATAACAGCTGTGTTTTGCTGAAAACACAGCTGACTGTTAACACAGCTGATATTACTCAAAACTTCATTGAAAACATCAAAAGTTAAGTTGGATTTTATGTTTTGTTTAAAAAAAGGTGGTCAAGACAAAAAGAAATCTTGCTTCAGTAACATAAATACATTATGCAAAAAGTTGCCTTCATTTTCTTAACTAGATCAACCAGAAATGTTTTATCAGTGTATGCACAGTCTAGATGGACCAAACTCTGCACATGCCTGCCTCATTGTTTTCACACAAACTGATGTGTTTCATTCATGTTTTTTGTCTTTATTCTGCACTTTGGCATGTCACATTATTGCATGTTGAAATTGGCTCTGGACTGACCCAGGACATGCACTGCAGTGTCCTCAGTCAGAGAGCAGATCTCTGACTGCAGGCCTGCTGGAATCCGTCCACGTCGCTGAAATCGATGTGGGTTCAGAGTCTGAGCCAGACTCAGACACAAAGGAGGAAACAAAGCTGCTTATAATGGTCTCGGGAAAAGATCTGACTGATTTTAGAGAGGCTGGGCTCACAGGATAACCCTGTTCTTAGCTCGGAGAGGGAGCAGCGGTGTGCCGGGTTAAAAACAGAGCCATTTGGACCCACTGGAAGGGGCAGCGGTAATGACGACAGGCACCGGCAGGGGGGCAGCGAAACTCATTAGAGTCATTAGTTTCAACTCATTTCTGTGTCAGGCCTCCTTTGCCGTGGCAGCTAAGGGAGCTGGGGGGGTGATACGGGCATGGTGGGGAGAGTGCAGGTCTGTAACAGCCATTAGCATCAGGGCGTGATGGATGCAGCCAGCTGGGGTGCCACCTCAGCAGAATCACTTCCTTCCACTCTCCTTCATCCTTTCTTCTTTTCTCTTCACTTTTCTGCAGGAAAAGGACACAGTGGGATGCAGGGGAGGGGGAGAAGCAAACACAAAAAAGAAAACATGAAGAAAAAAAAAAAACCTGTCTTCAGCCCAAGAAGTGTGAAAAGGCCGTCTGATGATACAGGCTCATTACTAAAGGTCAGAGCGCAGAGTGAAGCAGGCAGAAACATTAGCAGGTCATGGTTTCACTCGCTCACATTCCTCTGCTGAGATCCCACTGAGCCTCTTTTAGTCTGTGTGTTTACTGCAGAGTGGTCAGGTCTATGTTTTTTTACACACCAGACTGAGCACATTTACTCCTTTAGATCCATCAGCAGGTGAGGCTAGTCTGACCATTACACTGTAAAAAAACATCACTGTAAAAGAATGGTACAATACTTAATGCCAGTAAGAAAAAAATATTTTAATTCAACTCAGTGTGATGCTGTATTTACAGGGAATGTCACAAAGAGTTCTGCAGAAAAATGCAATTATTTTACTGATATGGACAGCCAGTTTATGCTGTGAAGCGTGGGCAGCCTGTGTCACCAACGTGACATAATAATGTACAACAGGGTCTCATCACTTCCCCTCATCATACATAGTAACAATAACTGTTAGGCAGTGAAGGTGCAGTGAAAGAAAAAAAAAAACTTTGTTGGATTTACTTAATTCAATAGTGGACATTGGTTGCACACATAGAATTTGCACAGTTGTGTTAGATCAGCAATCAAGTGTTAGATGTTCAATCAACACACATATTTTGTGTTGAAACTAAATCATTTAAATGTCATCCAATTACATGAATAAAATGCTCTGATGCATTTAATTCAACTTGATCTGATCATATTTGTCATCTTTGTTTCAACAAGCTCTATGGCAGAAAATACTATTTATTGGTATCCCTTGACAACCAATCTATGCCATAGACGATTGGTTGCCTAAGCCCTTTGGCTTCGACCAGTCTATACCGCCTATACAGCCTGTGTTATGTATGTAATGTATCCATGTACAGTAGGGTCTCATGTCCACTGCCTGCCCTCCTCACTCATGGTCAACCTGATTTTGCATTGACTACATTCAACGTTACTGCTATGACATGAGTTTTTGGAACACAGTTCTTTTCAGCTGTATTTGACTGGTTATCAGGCAATAATGCTAACAGAGGGTGCTGGTCTACACCCTGGGCATTAACAACAAGTCAACGCTGTGGAACATAGACAGCCAAGCTACACCACAGAGTGATGGCTGCTTTTGCATGCGTGTGTGATTCACCCATGTACAGCATGGTCTCATGTCCACCGTGTGCCCTCCTTACGCATGGTTACAAGGTAAAATGTAATTTTTAGTCAATAATAGCATTTTTTTTAAGCACCTGCTGGAAAATTCTCACCAGGTAAAGTGGCCAAAGTGTTTTAACAATGTGAAGGAAAACACCCTTGTTACATTTTATTGTTTACATTTAACTGCATGTGGTTTTTCCAAATCAAAATTCCAAATTAATGTCAGCTGAATACTTACAGACAACGAAGAGAAACAAACGCGATGTTCTGCAGCGTCACCATAAACGTACACAAATGTCTAATAACAGACCAGAAATAAAACTCTGAGCTGTACAGTAAACAGAGAAAGGAGGGAGGAGAAGAATCCTCAAACTTTCAAACTGTTGTGAGGTACGTTAAAAATTCCCACAGATGTTTAACGGAGCTTTCATACATCCCGTTTTATTGACCAACTAACTTCCTGTTACAAACCTGTGTGTCCTTCAAAATAAGAGCATGCTGTTAAACTAAGTTAAACTAAGTACACCACAAAACTTCAGTGTCAACCCAGGCTCAGAGACAGAAGTCACTAACAGTCCTTTTAGCTCGACCAATAACATACAGGTAGATAATTTATGGGAAGAAAAGTTCAACCCAGTTTTAGTTCATGGTAATTTAGAATTTTATTTGGTCTTAATGGTTGTAATTTTAGAAATCTATTGAGACAGTCATGTGATACATTCAGACATATTAATTCATCTGTATGAAATATTTTACTGGAACTAAAACTATGGAACTGTATAAAGTGTGGTGTGGAATAAAAGTTTTTTTAAACTTAACCTGATTTTGATTTTTCCATTTTTTAATTCACATTTTAGAAATCTGATGAAATTGTTTATTTGCACCATAATACTGGTGTCATTTTATTAATTAAAGGGTTGAATTGATCATCTAATATGGTGATTCACAGGAGAAATCAAAATATCGAGCGTGTATGGGGATATAGTCTAAAAATATCGAGGTATTGATTTTGATTTTAAGTTTGATTTCATCAGTCTGTGATGATGGAACAAGGATGTTCGAGCACACAAGAATGAGAAATCACTTAAAGCAATTATTATTATTAAATAGATAATTCACGTGTTACTTTTAAGGATTAGGGTCAATATATATGTGAGTAGGAGCACATAAATATTCTCGCCCTCTTTGAAAAAGCTTGTTCACCCCGACCATCATGCTGTTGTCATTCTGATCATATTGAATCAGAAATGGTCCACCCAGGCTCCCTTATCTCATTTAGATTCCTCATCTTACACAACTAAGACTCCGTCCCCCTCACTGTTGCCTTTCACTGAGTCAAAGTTTGCATACCAACTCATTTAGAGACGAAGTTGTGGAGGTTTTCTTTTTCATAGTACTTTCAGAAACTCTTATTTAACAAATCATGCGATGAAGTCAAAGCAAAGCAATTGCAATTTTGCATGAACTGAATAAAAATGAGTAGGGATATGCAAAATTTGCTTCACCCAATTACCACTTAAGATTGTCTTGACCTCTGTGTGACCTCCTGCTTTCTTTTTACTGTCCAACAGATCTCAAATCTTAAATTTCTGAAAAGAAAATAATAAAAAAAGATTAATAGAAAATATTTTCTCTGATGTGTTTCCAACGACAGCCCTTGAAGGCATTGAGACATACCATAGAGGAATAGTAAACATTGCTCCTCGCAGTCTTGTTTTGCTTTTGGGGGTCATGAGGAGAGGTCAGTGATAATTTTAGTGTTTTTCAGAAGCGGATAAAAACCCTAACAGGTCATCTTTCTTCCTGCGGTTTTTGAGGTTTTTCAGGCTTTTTCTTTTGTGGGCAAAACATTTTGTCAGCAACACTTCAACAAAAATTAAATTCAGGACTTAAAGTACCAAGGACTCATCCACAGTCCTTGGTCCTTTTCAGCGTGCACATCTGTGAACTCCTCTGAACATGGACAAATACTCTTAACAGTTCAGGGACTTTTATTAATACAGCATGCACATTCACTGCATTCTCAACACATGAAGCTTATTCCTGTATAATAAAAGGAATTATAACTTTGATTCTTGTTATGTGTTTAACATAAGCATTGGCATGAACACAACTTAAACACAAGAACCTGACTTTAGCTTAAATACACTTGAGCACAGAAGGAAAATACAGGAATGTTTAACATCTCAAAGAAGTTGTTGAGTGTGTTTGTGTCCCTTAAGTGTTGCCCTTTAGATTTGGCTCAGTTCAAAGCAGGAGCAGTTATCTCGATTTGGAGGAATAAAAGGATCAGATATTCAGCTTCAGTAAAAGAGCGAGGGAGGGAGAAATCAGAGCGTTTACTGACAGGCTGACTTTCTATACGTGCCTCCTTATATACTCTTTGTGTCTGTATTTATGAGTATCTGTGATTCCTGTGTGTAAACTTGTGTGTATATGTTTGTGTTTCTGTATCAGTGTGTGGATGTGTGTCAGAAGCTCCAGATAAACATCCCCAGCCTCTGCTCCATCCTCTTGGCAGCCTCGTCTCCTATTTGAACATGCCACAGCGATCTTCACCCAAAGAGCGTAATCCCTGCCAAACCCCCGCAGCACCGTCAGCGCTGGCGCCGTGCCAGGGACCCAAGATGCCAGAGCCGGGCCCCCCGCCGCTCTGCCAAGGTCAAGTGTATTTAGCTCCACTTCTCGGCTCATCGGGTGGGGGGTGGGGAGCAGCAGTGGCACCAGGGGTGGGATTGGTGGGAGGCCTGGAAGGGAAAACAAAAGCAGCCTGATACGAAGAGCTGAAGGAAACATACGGTCTCATCATAAAACAACAATAAGCCTCCTGTCTTCATCTGTGTGAAATGTTGGAAAGACCTTGGGTTTGCACAAATCTGGTTTAGACAGAATGACATTTCTGATTGATGTCCACATCCCCTGCAACACTATTACATCAAAAAAGATGTCTGTTTGTACACTGCAAACTTTTTTTCAGCTCACTCTGTTGAGTCTACTCCCTTAAACTTAGTAAAAACAACTTTCTTTTGCTGACTTGAAAAAATTAAGGGAACCAATTGCCTCAAAATTTCCAAGTAGTTGAACATAAATTTTAAGTTGTTTAAGCTGAAAAGAACTAAGTTCTGACAACTCATGCCATGGCAGTAACCTATCAAATAAGTTTATAAGCAAACCTTTTGAATGTGAGTGAGGAGGGTACACAGTGGACATGAGACCCCGCTGTACATGGGTGAATCTTGCACGAGCCGCCCATGCTCAGTGGTGTAGACTGACTGTCTTTGCCCCATTGCATAACATCCAGTCTATGCTGTTGACAGCTGGACTAAGCCATGGAGCGTAGACAGCCAGTCTATACCAGGGCAAAGACAGCCTGTGTCACCTATGTGATATATCCATGTACAGCAGGGTCGTATATACACTCCCTGCCCTCCTCGCTCATGGTCAACCTGAGGAATGATTTTGCATATAAAAGTTACTGTAGTACTATAAAAGTTAATAGAAAAGTTAAGTATAGTTTATTTATTTAATTTGAGTACCGCAAACTCACAAAAAATTTATCAAAATTGCTCTAAGTTAATATAAACTACTGTTTTTAAGGCAACCACTTTGCTTTTTTTTTTTTTTTTTTTTTTTTTGAATAAAGTCAACTTATTTTATTTTACAGTGTAAAATACAAAATGCGGTCTCTCACCCTATGTTTGACAGTCAAGTACCAGAGTTGTGAATGAAGCTCCATTTCCTGCAGCTCTATGCCGTTTGCTCCAGTTTACAACTGACTGTATGTGTGTGTGTGTTTTTACAGTTCAAACAAAATAAATAATACCAAAACTTTTGAAATTGAAACAATTTTGTGGGAGAAAAGTTGAATTTTACAACAGAATAGAAAAGGTGACTGTTATTATGCATTGTCAGAAAGAGAGCTCACAGTGCAGCCCTGCACAGCACAGAGTGGAGACGCTAACACTTCACAAACACACACACATACACACACACACACACATACAAAAACAAACAAACAAAAAAGAAGTGATAACTGTTTCTTTCACTGAAGCAATAATACAGTAAAATAATGTTTTAAAGTGTTGTTAAAGTGGTTTTGTGTGTTTAAACATGACCTTGTAAATTCACAGCAGAGTTCAACACTGACGCTTTTCATCTGGTATCAAGAAAGACCTGACCAGGTGAGAAATCACTGAAAGCAATGGTTAATCACAAAGTTGTGAGGGTTTTTTTATTTTTCATAGAACTTTCAGAAACTCTTATTTAACTAATTATGCGATGAAGTCAAAGCAAAGCAAATGCAATTTTGCATTAAATGAATAAAAATGAGTAGGGATATGCAAAATTTACTTCACTCAATTACCAGTTAAGATTGTCTTGACCTCTGTGTGACCTTTTGCTTTCTTTTTACTGTCCAACAATTCTCAAATCTTAAATTTCTGAAAAGAAAATAATAAAAAAGATTAATAGAAAATATTTTCTCTGATGTGTTTCTGATGACAGCCCTTGAAGGCATTGAGACATACCATAGAGGAATAGTAAATATGGCTCCTGGCGCTCTTGTTTGAGGAGAGGTCAGTGATAATTTCAGTGTTTTTCAGAGGCAGATACAAACCTTAACAGGTCATCTTTCTCTCTGTAGTTTCTGATTTTTTAAGGCTTTTCTTTTTTGTGCAAAACATTTTGTAAAACACACAAAGAAAAACTCAGAGAAAAGAAATGAGTCTTGTAGATTTTCACAGAATAATAACAAAAGAAAAAGGGCTGGACATAATTATCAGCACCCTTTACCAAATATTTGATATCATATATTTTGGAGAAAAACAACTGAAATCAACCACTACCTGTCACCATGAATGGGTTTCTAACATATCTCTACATGAAATTTTGGACCGCTTAACTTTTGCTCAAGGTCTTTCAGATTTGTAGGATGCCGCCTCCCAACTGCTGTGTTAAGATCTTCCTCAAATGATCTGTGGGATCTCAGCCAGTGTGAGTTGACAGGTGCAGTTATCAGAACGGAGCTGAACCGCAGACACATCTGGTGTATTTCATTTTGTCGCACTTATCCTGTTCAGGGTTGCAGGTGGCTGGAGCTTATACCTGCGTTTATAGACTTTGTCCACACGTAGCTGGGTATTTTCAAAAATGTATACTACCCCTCATTTATTTTTAAAAATATCATTCTTTGAACCTCACTGTTTGCACAAAAGAAAAAAAAAAGAAAAACAAAGGACATTGACAGACATAAGCGGCTCATCCATCAAAAAGTGCACCTCCAAGCATGCCAGACCCATAGAGGGCAGTACTTTTCAGACATGAAACTGATGCCAGCCAATCAGGATAAAATCCCTGTCATTCTGTCTATTCTGCCATATTTAAACATGATGCTGGGGTCTTTTGTTTAGATTGATTAGTATGGGTTAAAATATGGGTCCACAGGTGTCTTCAACAACCCCTAATATTGAAAAAATCCATCTTCTCCTCTCTTCACTCGCTCCCCTTTTCTGAAAATCTCTCCTTAAGCAGCTGTTTAGAATCAAGCCGGTTTTGACGTCACCACCAGAACGAAGTGATGCAACCACGTCTGCCAGTTGCTCCTCCTCCTCCTGTAGCTGTACCTCTGAGGAACTACACAGTCAATAACAAATACAGATAAACCTCCTCGTGTTCACTAGATATCAGCTGCACAGCAGAAATCAGCCAGTCTTCTGTATTCTTGTGATAAAAATGACACTTCAGGAGTCAAGACTCATTGAGATTTATTTTGATCTTGGAGTTAATTGTGCAGATATAACTGTTGTCACTGCTTTGATTGTTCACCATCACTGTTACATTGTCTAAGAAATTCAACACAAATGTTTAAGTCTTTTAATCTGCACAATGGGAACACCTGTGAAGTAACAAAATAGCCGTGATCTTACTTTAAGTCAGCCACATGACTTTGAGACATCAGACTTCTGCATCAAATGACTTTTAACTCTTTTTAACCCTTGGATTCGCAACCTACTTATACCTACACTCTTCCACACGTGGGGTCAAAAAAGACCCCAATTGAAATCAATGGGGTTTACAATAAACTGGGTTGTTATCCTTCAAAATCTCTAAAACAAAGAGTTGTAATTTTTTCAAATTCCAGATATTCCTCATAAAACATGTTTGTGACATGAGGCCATTTGCATTTTTATTTATTTTTTCATTAAGTTTAAGAAATAGCAGTTTTTGTATCACTACCTCACCCAATATAAACACAATATATTTGTGTGTGTAATATATGTGTGGACAGTGTTAAGATCTCTGGCCCTGTTGAATGTTCTCTGTTCATCTTCCAGACATGGGGACACACACACAAACATGTTTTGACCCCTGATTGGCCTGATACACTGATTGTTGGGTGCTAAAATGTGAATGAGAAATAAAAAAATGTGCATGTCAAAAATAAAATAACTCTTTTGTTTGAACAAAATATATCACCTTTAACCAAAATGAGAGAAATGTCTTTTGTTTACTGCAAAAAACACATTGATTTTAATTGGGGTCACTTCTGACCCCACTTGTGGAAGAGTGAGGTAGTGATACAAAACTGAAATTTCTTAAAATTAATGAAAAAATTAATAAAAATGCAAATGGCCTCATGTCACAAGCATGTTTTATAAGGAATACCTTGAATATGAAAAACTTACAGCTCTTTGTTTTGAAGATTTTGAAGAATAACATCTCAGTTTATTTTAAACCCCATTGATTTCAATTGGGGTCATTTTTGACCCCACGTGTGGAAGAGTGGGGTAGTGATACAAAAACTGCAATTTCTTAGAATTAATAAAGAAATGAATAAAAATGCAAATGGCGTCATGTCACAAACATGTTTTTTGAGGAATACCTGGAATAAAGAAAAATTACAACTCTTTGTTTAAAAGATTTTGAAAAATAACAACAGGCGGGGTCATTTTTGACCCCACGTGTGCATCTAAGGGTTAAAAGTATAATATGGCACTGTTAAGACTTCTGGAAATGAACTTGTAGTCTTTAGGTCTTCCTTGTACTTAGCTCTTACATCAACTGACAACTCTTTACTCGTCTTTCATTTTGTGACAGAACCCAAAGTTGAGTCATTCCTCTATTTAAAGTAGTTGCTCATGTGACTTCTACGTTGCCTGCACCTACTAATTGCCACAGCTGGGTCTAAATCTGAATTACAGATGTGTCGCATGTTTGAAATGCAGTTATTTCTCACTAATTTGACAGGGTGCCAAAATTTTTGTCTTACCCTGTTTGAGTCCTGAGTGCAATTTCATGAGATTGGACTTTGCTCCTCTGATGTGTTTTAAAGCAGAGGGTTGTTCCAACAGGACTGACATGACATCACACTCCTCTGTCACCTCTTGATCTCATCCTACATGAACAGTATCAGTGTTTGCCATCAGCGTCTCCTGAGTCATCTGTGTCTGGAAGTCAAATTGGTTCATGACAGATGTGACACAAATTTTGCGGTTTATAATCAACTTACTTCCTGGAGTGAGCTAATGAGAAGCAGCTCATTCATATTCAGAGATAAATAAATAAATGAAACACTCTGTTGAGCAGAATGTCACAGCCTGTATGTGCAGGTGTTGATCCTCTGACAGCCCCAGACTAATTTAGCTCCTGATTATTATAATAACAGAAAATTCATGAGATTTCACATTCACAAATTGTAACATATGGTAGATGATTAAAAACATTCTCATTCCTGGAGTCAAACCACTCCTGAACCAGAGACCGTGTCAGAGGAGCCTGAACCGTAGGTCAGTGGTTCAAAGTCCTTTTTTTCTGATCTAAGTCATGTTTCATAACATGACTGAATGGAGGATCTAGATCCAGACCAAGCTGTTTAAAGTTCAGAATGCAGATTCAAGCAAAAAAAAATATTCAAACAAACACAAGAGCCCTGCTACAGAAGCAAATTGCTGCCATGATAGAAAAATAATTACAGAGTTCTCTCAAAATTTTGTGATACTGAGTTATCTCGTTATTTTGTGATACCAAATCACAATGTTATAAGATGATTATGTTGCTAAACTCATGTTTGAATGTGGAAACTGTATGGAGAATTGCATGTGGCTCACTTTAGATGATTTAGTTCAATTCTTTTTAATGCTTGGGTTAAGACATGGAGAGTTTCTGCAGTTATTGGGCTCTGTGGATGATATAACAATAAGTTAGTATCACAAGATTTTGAGATAACTCAGTGTTACGACCTGGTAATAACTAGGGGTATGCAGGTCGAACAAATACATTTATAAACCCAGGACAGGATGGTCAAAGAAAAATAAGGCAGGAGGAAATGGTCAATTAAATGTATTTAATAAATAACTCAAGTCAATAATTGCAAACAGAAAAACTCCTCATCAAAGCCAGAGGGAAAAAACACAGTCTTAAATAAAACTGTCTGAATAAACCCAAAAGAAAAACAGGACCAAAATGATTGTCACTCACCACTGAGCTTCTACTTTAACAAACACAAAAACACAGCTCTAAGCACACACCCAGCCACACAAGGCTGAGTCAAAAACCACTGATAAGTTGAGAAGGTTGGTTGGTCTCTGCAGCTGAAGCTTCCACACACAAGTGAACAAAAAAGCTGAGCAGCCAACACTTCTGCCCGGTAGCTCCTCACAGGTGCTGCAGATCCTGTAATCAAGCTTCACTCACTCACACCCACACTCACACACAAGCTCACCACACAGGTAGACACACCCTCATTAGAAAACACACCCACATGAGCATGCACACATACATGAGAATACACATACTCATGTAACACTCAGTATTTTTTTTTTTCTATCATGGCAGCAATACGCTTCCGTACCCTGCCAGGAAAACAAAAAAACTAGAGGAAAAAAAAACAACAAAATCCAACCATGAGAAAGCTGCTCGAGACACAGGGACAGGTTGACACGATAATGTGCTGACGCAGACTGAACTAAGAACAGGGATTAAATAGACCAGGGACTAATGACACACAGGTGAGACACAAAGCACAGGTGAGACACATGAGGGCAATCACAGAGGAGGGAAACAGGAAAACTCAACATGGGGGACAAACACAAGGAAGAAGGACAAAAAGAAACACAAGGGAAACCCAAGAATAACCAAGAACACAAGACACACTAAAGAACAAAACTCATGAACCCAAGACTGACACAAAACCTGGAACCCAACATACAAGGAAAACACAACCCAAGACCATAGGCTGCAGAAAATAACTAATGATAAATAATTAATAATAAACCTGCAATTCCATTCCTGACATAGAGGTGATGTGGAAACTCATAATCACAAGGAGAAATAATAATAATAATAATAATAATAATAATAATAATAATAATAATAATAATAACTTGATTTATAGAGAACCTTCAAAAACAACAGTTCACAAAGCGCTTTACAGCAGAAATCCACAGCAAAATCAACAAACAAACAGTGAATCAAAAACAACGAACAACATTGAAATTAACAACATAAATAAGCAATCGTACAGACCAAACAGAAACAGAAGACAAAAGAAACAGGAACAGAGGTGAGAAAGGGTAAAAAAATAAATTAAAAAGCAAACAGGAACAATAGAAAAGATAAAAACAACAGACATGAAATATAACTGTGAATACATAAGGTAAAAACGAGGATAAAACAGCCTAAAATTAGAATGGAAATGATAACTGGAGTGCTCAACTCATTAAGAATAAATAAATAACTAAAAATAATTAAAATTAACTTGTGAGTGACTGAAAGAGATAGATAAATAAATAAGTAAATAATAAATAAGTCTGCACCGTAAGCGTATGAATCATTTTATTCATAACACACTTTTGATGGTGACAATCAGTTAAAAATGTTATCCAGGTTATGAAGGAATATTTTGCTGACAGACAAAGATATCACAAGAAATAAAAATAAAAAAAATCACTGAGACTTCAGTGACCCTCTCCTGTCAAAGGACACAATTAGAAACTTGGTGTGTAAATAAAAGTAATATAATCAGTAATTTAATATATTACTTTTGGCAGGGAGTAATAAGTTAAGTAATAACATAACTTTTAAAACAAGTAACAAGTAATTAGTAATTCACCACTTTTTTTTTTCCAGTAATGAGCCCAACACTGTTCAGGTCACATGTAGGTGGATTAGAGTTGTATAATTTGTAGCTGGTCATTAAAGGCCATGTGTTATGTTCTATATCTAATCAGCTGATCAGTTGTTGTTGGATGGAGGTGTGATGTAAAGGTTACCACGCTGAGATCTTCTTCTTTTCATCTGTGCTCACTCTTTCTGTTTTCTGTCTCCTAACTATTGTGCACGAGTTTTCTATTTTTGATCCAGATGTATCACGAGGTGGGAGCGATTCTGTTTAATTTAATTTGAGTCCCACTTCTTTAAATGTCATTTCATTAAAACGAAACTCAATCATTGTAATTTACCTTCAAAGCACCTGCGTCAATTTATCACACATGCGCTTCCAGCTGAGACGTCTCCACATGGACACGTTTTCTACGCTGAACTAACTAAATCCTCTTATTTCTTCAGTGGGTCTGTGTTGATAAGTTGCCTCATATTAACTTGATATATAACTTGAAAGAGCCTCCTCTAATTACATGACTTACTGCATGATGCACAATCTGTTTTCCATCTGAGTTTTCACACACACCCACTCACACCTCCACAGCCACAAAGTGAGGTGTACGTGAAAAGAGAACACTTGTGGCTCTATGGTTTGCTTCCTGAAAAAGAGGAGAGAGGTGTTAGGCGGGGGGTTAATGAGCAGGTAGAAAGATGTTGTGGTAATTACAGACTGAAAGAGACAATAACAGCACATTCCTCACTCACATCTCTCTGCATGTTTGTATCACCACAGAACTATCATACACTAATGTTAGAGCAATGTTATATTCATATGTAAGACACATTAGATGGAGGCTGTTAATGTTTCATTGTTGTTTGATGATACCAGCAAATCAACTGTTGATACTTTCAAGGTCACTAATCACAACATGAACTGTCAGTCAGAAAGTTTGAGATATTTAGAGAAACAGGACGTTTTAAGACACGCTTCCCCATTACACTCTTTATTACTCATCAGTGTGTGTGTGCGTGCAGACCTGTTTGTGTCTTTGTGAATGCATCGGGGTGGAACTCTGCTGTGCACTGTGCAGAGAGCAGAGGAGGATCATGAGCACACCACCATGAGGTAGAAATGATCCTGACATATGAATAAGATAAATAACATAAAACACACTGGTCTGTTACATGAAAGAACAAGGAAAAGAATGAAGGAAGGGAAAATAAATGAATGAATTTATGCACATAAATACGGAGCCCCTAAAGGGACAAGAAAAGGTAAAAAAAATAATAATAATTTCACGTGCGCACTTGAAACTTTTACGTGCTCACCTGAAACCTTTTCTGGTGCTCACCTAAAAGTCTTAGGTGACATTTTGTGTGCATCCAACAATAGCCACAGAGCTGGCCAGATGTTTGAAGCTGTCCCTCTGCAAAAATCAAACGCACAATCAAAAGCGGTGAATCCTTTACGTCGAAGCAGACGTGGTGGTACAGGTTATAATCAATGACTGTATATAGAATGGACAGCGTGCTTCCGCCTGTCACCTTTCTACGTTTTTGAAGTCAGAAAACCCCGTTTCTCTAGCCGCCATTGTGCAGCCAGAGTCTGCGCAGAAGAGAATTTCTGGTGGAGCCAAGTAAAAAAGAGAGATAAAAATATTTATTTCTTCTTCTTCAGAAGGTTTAGTCTCCTTTTGGCTCTTTCCTGAAGTTTCTTATATCCCCGATAAAAAGTACTCACGAACTGCAGCTGTCAACTATCGTAAAACGAAACTTATATCGCGGTTTTTAACGTCCAATAACTGATGAGAAACCAACTTCTCAGAAAAAAAAACACCTGAACACCATGCAGCCAAATGACATTGTCATAGCGTAAAGATGAGAGAAACATTTCTACCAGGTATCGTAATTTTTTAAAGTTTTCCCGGCACATATCTGGAATACATGGGGAGGCGGGGCTTATGACCTATACTGCAGCCAGACACCAGGGGGCGGGGCATCTGCTGGAGGCTTCAGTTTGAGCCGAACGTCGTTACGTCCACTCATTATACAGTCTATGGTTATAATACGCACGCACTAACTCTTGTATTGTCATTTTGTAGAGAAGAAAACTGTCAGGTGTGCATCTGAAGCATTTCTGGTGCGCACTATGGTTTCAGGTGCGCACCTGAAAGTTTCTAGTGCGCACAGGAAAGTTTTGAGTGTGCATGTGATTTTTATTTTTATTTTTTTAACCTTTTCTTGTCCCTTAAGGGGCTCCGTACATAAATTAAGAAATGAAAAATTAGAAAATATAATTTAAAAAAATATCAGCAAATTGAAACATGATAATTCATAAAAACCTAAGATAGACCCTAGGGGAATAAAATAAACAAGGTCAAAAATAACTCATAGGGAAATAAGTCGCATTGATTAACATATTCATAAGTGATTAAAGGTTTACTTGATGTTAAAAAGTTAAAAGGATAAACCATGACACACTGAACTGACCTTACTGTGACTAACTGAGATTGAACTCAGTGTTTGGCCTGAAGCTTTCTCAGGTTCTCCTGTATAATATCTGAGGAAGCTCCAGGCAAAGTCGATTCAGTTCGCACTTTCTTATCATTGATGTTNAAAAAAAAAAAAAAAAAAAAAAAGGAGCGGTGAAATCTGCACCACTGTGTTTACACTTTATCGACTAAATATTCGCCAGAACATGTTTATCTTTTGTTCAGAATCAGCTGCTTATCACAGGAAACCAACACTACTTCCTTCTCATAAATATGGTCACTGATTGTTTCTTGAAAAAGAACAGAGTTTAGAATTTACATCTAAATAAAAAAACACATTTATGATGTTGGCCAGGAAAAAAAAAAAGCTTCCCCTCATTAACCCTGCATAGTGGTCACTCCAGTGGACACCGATTTAAAAGTTATTTACTCCTAAATTAAGTGGTTCATGTGGTTGAAATTCATATTATCCTGTGTCAGGGTATTTTTATTCTTCTTAGGGCCTGAAAAAATGTTTTCTTTCTTTTTTTTCCCCAAACATATATATTTAAAAATGTTACAGACAAACATTTGAGGGTCAAAAAGCTTAAAAACTATAAATTATTCAGTGTTAAAATGGATGAAAGAGAGTTAAAATGTTTTGCAACGCATTACAAAAAGATTATTATAATAGATTAGATTATGTTGAATGCCCATTTACAAATATTTGAAAAAAATAAAAGAAGAGAAACTTTTTTTTCCCATGCCTTGAGACGAATAACAACACTCCAGGGAAAAATCCTGACACTGACTTTCATAATTCATGCATCAGAGGGTTAAACGACCAGCAGCTGCTCCTGCTCATATAAGTCTCAAAATGCCCTTCAAAATAAAATCTGTTTTGAATGTTTCATTATATCGTAGAAATAAAACAAAAATAGAGGTTAAAGTTCACATAAAAACATAAAGACAGAAAATGTCTGATTTTTTTTCTATTTTTTTAAGTCAACATTACTTTGGTGACTAAACCAGGAGAAAGGTGCTATCAGTGAGTGCTGGTTTATTTAGGAAACATGTACTCAGATCATCTTATTCTCTACTAGTTGGTTAAATTTATTATCTTGGGACTTGTTTTGTTCATTTTGGTCTGTTTTTTGATTAGAGTGTTTTTGTGGCAGGGGGTTGACTGCTACTGTAGGTTGCCAGTTAAAAAGTCTTTATGTACAGCTCTGGAAAAAATAAAGACATCCCTGCAAATTTTTCAGTATCTCTGGTTTTGCTATTAATATTTATTTGTTTTGAGTAAAATGAACATTTTTGATTTATTATAGAAACTACTGACACCATTACTCCCAAATCCCAAATATTGTCATTAAGAGCATTTATTTGAAGAAAATGAAAAATGGTCAAAATACCAAAAAATTCCACTGTTTTCAGACTTCAAATAATGCAAAAATAAGTTCATATTCAGTTTTAAACAACACATTACTAATGTTTTAAGTTAAGAAATATTCAGAAATCTACATTTGGTAGAATAACTCATGATTTGCAATAACATCTCTCGTGCTTCACCCATGTTCTCCACCAGTTTTTCACAGAGGAGAGTGATGACCACAGCAATGGTTTTATATATTTCCGTGTTAAATAAGATTTGTTTCAGGTGATCACCTCATCAGTACCTTATTAGGTAGAAACATGTGTGCTTGTGTTGGTATTCAACAGACACTGCAATGGGATGACTGTCATATACAGTGCCGTGAAAAAGTATTTGCCCCCTTCTTGATTTCTGTGTTTTTTGAATATTTATCACTCACAAAGGTTTTAGTTCATCAAATGAATTTTAATATCATACAGAGACAACCCCAGGAAATATAAAAAGCAGTTTCTAAATGATGATTTTTTTTATTTATTTGGATTTTTTGTGCCTTAATAAACTGAATCATCATTTAGAAACTGTGTTTTGTATTTCCTTGGGTTGTCTCTGTGTGATATTAAAATTGGTTTGATGATCTTAAACCTTTGTGAGTGATAAATATGCAAAAAACACAGAAATCAGGAAGGGGGCAAATACTTTTTCACAGCACTGTATGTAGAGATTCTGAAAAATTTAGTGGTCTCTTAATTTTTTCCAGGGTTGTATTTGAAAAAAACAACTGAGAAAATGTGTTGAAAAACAGCTGGTATAAAAATCACTGAGACCATATGGGGTTACTGATGTGCTTCTTTCTGAGTTTTGTTTTCAGGTGAAAATCAGGAAGCTTAAGTAAGTTAAAACTGTTTTAATACATTTCTTGTAATTTTTCTTTTCAACTAGTTCCTGAGTGAAACGTGTCACCTTTTCATTGAGAATTACCTCATGGTAAACTTGAATTCCCAAACCTGTCAGTATCACCCCACTCTCCTCTTCTTGTATGTTCACAGGATGTTGTGCTCCGTGTTCTTCCAGGTCCACGTCCGTGCAGCAGCCCCTCCGGCCCTGAGCCAGCTCACTGAAGGGAGCTCTGGCAGGGCTCGGCCCGGTCACCGCTGCTGTTGGCCCGGGCGGCGGTGGCAACCTTTGGCTGACCAGATGCCGGTCACAGTGGAGAGAGGACGTACCTGCTGAAGGGAGGGAGCCCTGCTGAACCAGGTAACCTGTCCCAGCCACAGGGGGGAGGTGGGGGAGAACAGACAGAGAGGAGCATGATGGATGGGTGGGTGAGAGTGAAGCTAAAAAAAAAAGCAACAATCCACTCAAGTGAGTTCTTCACACTCAGCTTCACAAAATTCACAAGTTTATGATTTAACTTCAGGGAATAACATTTGAAGGTCTGCTCACACATGGATCCAACAAACACATCACAACTAGACCGTTGTAATGATCGACTTTTTCCTTAGTCCACGTTACCACGCTATCAAAGGGAATTCTTTATAGACTTTAAATTATATCTGTCATCTTTTTAACTCTGACCATTTTAGATGTAAGTATTAAATGTATAAAGTAAGATGCACATGGCTTTACACACCAAGGTAAGACTTGATTTGTGACTGAACTCAACATTTAATTATAACAAGATTATTAGTTTGAATTGAACAATATTCCCTTCAAAATTAACAAAACATAATCCCGAAACAAAATAACTTCATCCCAACCGTTGGTGCCAGCTTTCCCAACTGATTCATTCCAGTTCAGCTTCCTTGTCCTTCCGACCACGCTCCCTTTTTTAGTCTGTCCCACAAACTCCTCGGACTCGAAAACAAAAAACAAAAGTAATCCAAAACCCCTCAGCAGAATGGTCCAAAAAAAAAAAAAAAAAAAAAATTAAATAAAAATGATCAAAGAAACATTTAATACTGTGTTGTAGCCAGGATTAGTGCACAAAGTGACACATTCGTTTTCCTTGATCAAGATTCAATCTTTATTTTAAGTGAGCTTTCAAATTCAAAAACTGTTTTTATCTCTAAGGGATAATTAATGACACATGCAGCAGTAAACGATGTAAACAACTGTAGACAAAGACAACTAAAAGACTGCGAAAAGTTCAATATTACAAAGTAAATTTAATCTACTACTACTGCTAAAAATGCTAAAATACAAAATCCAGGAAAATAAACATAGAAAACAAATTGCATGGAGACTAGAAACAAACACAATACTCACACACTGAACCCCCCAAAAAACAAAAATATTAAAGCACTTGACCAAAAAAAAAAAACAAATAAACCAACAAAAAAAAGACTTAAATACTAAAATTACAAAAAAAAACCTTGATAATAAAATACAAAAAATACTGAGGTCCTTAAACATTAAATACAAAAAATACTAAAATGTGTCATTAAATCTCAACTAAACACTAAAACATATGATACAGTCGTTCAGTATGTTGATTTTTAGCTTACAATCATAATAATTAATAAAAATTAACAATTGCTGAAAAAATATAAAAATAGAAAAATTATATATAT
The DNA here is from genome assembly GCA_008086565.1 of Thalassoma bifasciatum. Taxonomy (NCBI): domain Eukaryota; kingdom Metazoa; phylum Chordata; class Actinopteri; order Labriformes; family Labridae; genus Thalassoma; species Thalassoma bifasciatum. The sequence continues at coordinate 20,800 of RPOG01001181.1, forward strand.
ATATATATATATATATATACCTATTTTACTGGACATTTCAGGACCCCATTTGGATTCCAGGCGACCCCATGTGAGGTCACGGCCCCAAGGCTGAGAAACACTGCTTTAGACATTGATGAATTTTGTTTAAAAATTGGCCCATATTACTGTTATTCTATATTTGTGTCTGATTTATGGTGAAGCATAATGGATTTTTAGTAAAATTCAGACACAACATTAGCTGTTTGCTGAAAGAGAAGGAAACAGAAACAGATATTTGTCCACTTAACTCAGTTAACGCTGAGTTTCAGCTGTGTCCAAGGCTGGAGTTAACTCTGCAGTCTTCTTGAAATGAGTTAACTCAGCTTTATTTCTGTATTTACTCCCATTAAAGCGAATATTTCCTCTGATAGTGAAGTCAAACAAAGTGAACTGGACGGTGTGAATCAGAGCAGAGCCTGCTTGAGTTTTTCTGCTTCTCCACAGTCAGAGCTTGTGACTTCTTCCTTTCCATTTCTCGCTCCTTAAACACTGCAGGGTCTGTGAAGTGCTGGGTTCATGCTCCATCTTCAGCTCTGTAGGTTTCTGTTGAAGTGAACATTTTTCATTTCAGAGGAAGAGCAGATCAGAGACATGAATGTTGTTTGTTTTTCTGGCCCATCCTTAAGAATCTTGGGCCGTCTTTACAGAGAAAAACAAAGAAAAAAATCAAATTGATACGCTTTTATGTTCATTTCATAATTGACAGTTTTGTGTGTCAATGTGTTTTTTTGTAATCAGTTTCTCTGTCTATCCTCTTCATGCACAGAATATCACTTTTTTAAATTATTATGTTGAAATCCCAAGCATTAGGTTCTGAAGTGCTTTGATTGAACAGCCTCTGACTGGGTCAAGAGCTCAAGGTTTGTAGTATTTGATTTTAGGCACAGAATGTTTCTTTGAAGACCTTTTCCTGCTGGATCTCATAAGTGATAGAGAGAAACCAGCTTGTATATGTTCAAATTAAAGAGGCTTACACTGCAAAAACTGAAATCTAAGCAAGTCATTGTGTCACATTTGTATTAAAAATTGTCTTATTTTTTTCTTGATTTGAGCCACATTCATCAGACCAGGTCATAAAATGTCTCATTTCAAGTTATTTAAGGACAAAAATGAGGTCTGAATTACTTGTAACAAGTAAAAAAAAAACTGCCAATGGGAAAAGAAAATTTCACTCATGAATTTCTTGAAATTAGAAAACGTCTTAATACAGAAAAACTTTTTTCTTATCCCATTGGCAGATTGTTTTGACGTATTACAAGTAATTCAGCCCTCATTTTTGTCTTAAAACAAACTTGAAATAAACAATTTTCCTGGACTTATCATTCGAATGTAGCTCATATCAAGAATAATTAGACTTTTATTTTTCTTTTTTACCAAAAATAAGACATTATGAATTGCTTAGATTTCAGTTTTGCAGTGTATGATTTCAAACTGGGAGGAGATGAATGTCCAGTGAAGACCCAGATTTAAGAAAATAAGACTCATTAGTGTAATCCACTTCAGCTCTGCTCCAATCGAGCAATGGAGATGTTGAGGTAAAGATTGTGGCTTAGCATTTTCAATCAATTCAACCAATCAATCTTTATTTATATATCACCTTTCATACAAATAAAATGCAGTTCAAAGTGCTTCACATTGATTGAACATTGCTTCATAAAATGCATTCAAAGCAGGACAAAAATCATTATGGGAGAAAGATTTTATAGAAGAGACTAATGCACACCACTAATTATATTTTAGAAAATTAAAAATAATTGAAAAATATTAAAACACAGACAGGATTGTAAATAGGAAATATCAATAAAGGGGAATAAATACCATAATTTATAATTTATTTATGTCAGTACTTGTGCAATATTCCATACCTATATCTCATCATGTACATGCCACACATTTTAAGTAGACTGTACGTACTTAATATTCTATTCTATATTTTATTTCATTTCATATTTTATGCTTGAATTTCAAATTTTGTGTAAAACACTTATGCTTATATTTGTACTTTCTTATATTTCTGACACTTTCTGAATGGGAGTAACTGTAAGCAATTTCCCCTAGATCAATAAAGTATCCTGATTCTGAAAATAAATAATCAAAGAGGGTAAGAATGAGAGTGCAGTAGAAATAAATAGTTAAAAATTACTAAGAGAAAAGATGATAAGATAAGAGAAGAAGAGAATACATACATATATATATATATATATATATATATATATATATATATATATACATATAGAAATACACATATTAAAAGGCCTACATGAAAGCCAGACTGAACAAGTAGGTCTTAAGTTTACGTTTAAAATTGTCAATGTTTGTAGCTGCTCTCAAATCGTCTGACAGGTTGTTCCACAGTTTTCCACTGACCCGTCTTAGCCCTACTCAACTTGACTACCCGGTTTGTGTTGCGTTTCCACTGGCGCAGTACTACGTGTCAGACGCCAGTTTTTAGTACCTACTCTACCCTGGTTCTAAGCGAGCTGAGCCGATACTAAAAGGTGATGTCAACGGACTGCCGGTCACTCATAGTTCAGAGAATGTTGTCTCTGAAGCTCCACGTTCTGTCTCTGTACAAATCACTTACAAGAGGCAAACAAATAAGTCATTGAGGGATTTTTAATGATATTTAAACCCGACAGCACAGAACCACACTGAATGAACACAAAATACCACCTTAAAATGCACCTTCATGATTCCTAAATAAGTTAAAAGTCATTTTTAAACGAAAAAAGAAGTTAACAGCAAGGATAGTTTGGTTTAAAGAGTCTTTTTGATTAAATCAAAGTTCGTCGGCGCAGGAGCGATTTCTGTCTGCCACGAGAGTCTTTAAGCACCAATCAGTCCATTAATCCACAGGGATCCAAAAAGGAAAACCAGTTCAAAGAAGAATGATTGATCAACAAAAATCTCTGGTATACCAGGCCCAAAAATCAAAAATTAAAGTGATCTCACTGGATCCAGTGAAGAGTTGATGTCAGGAAGCAGCTCCTTCGTTTTCCTCCGCATGCAGCAGCACCAGCTGTTGTTTACCTCCGTTGTCATGATGCCCAACATTGAGCCGCTGTATTACTTTAATGAAATCTTTTGAAACCTTTTTTTTTTGATCTCTAGAAAATCTGGACAAAACCACAAAGCCAACCCGACTAAGCCATACAGAGGGGCTCGGAGGCCTTAAATTGCAGACACTGAAAGTCAGTCTCTCTATTCCAGAGCTCTTCTCCTCAGTTGTCCAGGGGAAGCACCAGGACCCAGGAACATGTCATTTAGCAGCCAAAATCAGGAACGAGCTAGCCAGGAGTCGAACCTGGAATCTTCTGATCCGTAGTCAGACGCGTTATCCATTGCGCCACTAGCCCCCCTACTGCCTTGGATGGGACCCGCCTTCGAGCCCAACTTCACACAAAGCCAGTGGGCTCCGAGCGGGAGAGCTGCGTGGAAAAAGGCCGCTGACAAAAGCCAAATCAGGTCATACCAGGGCTGACAAAAAAGACATTGGCCCATGCCCACCGCTTTGAATTAATACTGATAGAAGCAGACGCCTGCACGCACACTGGATGCTGCCCAATATGAACCGCTGTATTACTTTAATGAAATCTTTTGAAACCTTTTTTTTTTTCCCTTTAAAGACCACAGTGGCACATATGTTATGTTATGCATCTTAACATTAAGCATTTGCTGCAAGAAAGTGCTTAATGTTGAAATGGGGATCAGCATTTCAACAATGGGCGTTGGCTGAAAGGAAATGCAGGGGTATGGGTGGGGATGGGGTTGTCTACTTGTCCTTCTTTTTATGTTTTAAAAGTACATAAAAGATGATAACCTTTTTCTGTTTTTTAACACTTAAAGTTTATTTCCATTTTTTCATTTATGGACAGCAAAGACAGAAAAGAAAAGTAACATGAAAAAGAAAAAACAGATACAAGACAAAAAACATCAAAAAAGTTGCCAGGTCTGAGATGTTCACAGTTGCCGAGGAGTTTAACAGTCATAGGTTTTGTACTGCATTTTCATAAATTAATGTTCTGATGAAATGTTAAATGGTTCTGTTTTCGCAAGTTGGAATGAGGAGCAGACACCCTCCACCTCAACTATTCCAAAATAAAGTGTCAATTTTTCCCATCTTGAAATATACAAATCTCTTCTTAATCTTAATAAAAAAGTCTTTTTTTTTTCCATTTCATGAATTTCTTTTATAATTTCTATCCAATTTTGTATTGTGGGTGCTTACGCCTGTAGCCATTTACGGGTGATAGCTTTCTTAGCAGCAATGATAAATATTTTTTAAAGATATTTAGTGTCTTTGCTTATATCATGTGGCAGGTCACCCAAATAAAGAAAAGTGAAATTTAACGGAAGATAATAACCTTTTTCATTCCTTCAGTCAGACAAACAGTGAAGTGCACCAAACCTTCCTCCAGTGCTGCACCTTGAGCTCTGCAGAGGCAGCAGTCAGAGCCTGTAGGTTAACGTGGCTGCTCTGTGCCAGCTTAAAGAGTGTATCAGTGATGTGAGGAGGAAAAGAGCCTTGATGATGTGCTCAGAGAGGTTGTTTTATCAACAGCCTCTCCACAGCAGTGTCATCCACAGCACTCATCGTCTGTTTGTGTGATTAGCTCAATGGAGGCTGGGAAAAAAAAAAAAAAATCATCCATTTCTCACTCTTCGCTAACGAAGTGCAGAGCGAGGCCCTTGACTAGACACTCTAAGAAATGAGAAATTAGTTCAGTGGAAGCGCACTCTTTCATTTTATCTCCTGTTTTATAGCTGGAGATGAAAGCGCTGGTGGCTGTCTGTCTGAATGACACGCTGTGTTATCTGCCACCACAGAGTCTGTATTAATTAGCAAACAACCGCCCAAACATGTTCCCCATCTGAGGGTTAAATCAAAACGCTGACAAAGAGCAGATTAGAGAACGGGCCCAGAAAGCTTCAAATCACAGGCCCGAGTTCAGCGCCGGCTCTTTCTAAAAATACTCACCTTCATCCTACTCAGACAGAAAAATATCCTCAGGGGGGTCAGTCTGAGGGAGATGCACACACACTCCAGATTTCTTGTCGCGCCTGGTTTGGCTGCTCCGGAGCATGTCGGGCCGGGAGCCATTTTGATAAGAGCACACCTGAGTTTTTCAGAGGATCAGGTGTGACTAATCTGTTGCCACTCAGTGGACATCACGCCCCCGAGTGCTTTCTGTTAATGAATGGACGCATGTGTGTGTATGTGTGTGTGTTATTTTCATTTCAATAGGGACCAAATGTTTTTGAGTAAATGAGCTTATTACACATTGGGAGGCAAATGATATGAAGAAAATAATAATAATCTCAGGTATTAAAAGTGTCAGATTGATCTTTCTTCCACTGTTGGACAGGATCTTTTAAGGTTTTGATTTAGTTTAATGTCCTGAGACATTAGACCCAGACCCAAACTTAGACTGTTTTCCAAACCACCTACAACATACTACATGTGAAAGTCGTGGGTAGTATGCAGTGCCTACTACCCACGACTTTCACATGTAGTATGTAGAATGACTGTTTTGTTGGACCTGTTTAGTCGTATACTACTCTGGATTTTTATTTCAGAAAGTGGAGCTGATGTTTTTTTTTTTTTCTAATGTTTAACTTTATCATAAATAAACCATGAGTACATTTGGCATATCAGTGATTAACTCACCATATCAATCAGTGGTGAAGTTACAGGAGCAATAAAAGTAGATAAGTTAAATTAGATGTCAATGAGATACAAAGGAAAATAAATAAATGAAATTAAGCATGGGAAGGAAGGTGTAATTTCTTTTCAGAATTTTTATGTTTTTTTCATTATTTTTAGTGGTTCAAGGAACATTTTTAATTCATTTAGAACAACAACAAATTCGGGGAGAGATAAGAGTCCAGATTTTATTAAATGTGTAAAGGTATAAAAGTTTATTACACCAAAATCGCCATATTTGATTTTTATCTTGCACCAAAAGTTATCGTGTTTTGAAAATAAATCTGAAACCAACTGACTTTTTATTTTTACAGCTGGTGTAAAAACTGCGTCCTCATTACCCACGTAGGCTGTTAGCTTATAATAAAAAGTGATGAATGATTTATGGGCGTTTATGAATTTGGTAAAAGTAAACAGCTCTTTCATGATGAAGTGAGCAGATTTACCGCTGTTTCTTTCCTGTCACTTCACTTTTGTCTCTCTGACCGTTTCACATTTTTGTTGTTGTGTAGTGGTTTAGATGATTTATTCCAGTAGGTGTCAGTAATTCACCTCAACCTTAGCACCCCCAAATTGACAAACCGCATTAGCGGCGTGCATCGTGGGAAACAGTACGCCAGGTAGACTGGTCCGTTGCAGACTGAGAAATTTTCTCGGATCAGTAGAAACATCCAGGAACTTGTAGTTTACTACAGATCTCGCAAGTTTTCGCATACTGATACTACATACTGAATTTCAGCCGAAGTAGTAGGCACCGCTAGTGTAGTAGGCGGTTTGGAAAACAGCTTTTATCTTTGTGAAGGAAGTTTGGGTATTACTGTTATGAGTTCAATAAAAAAGTGAAAGTATGGATCAAACACAAAAATAAAGAGAGCACCTAAACTGAGTGCAAACACAGAGATATAACAGCAGACTTAGAGGTATTGACACATTTATGAATGTTATTAAGAAAAAGAGATCTAAATTTGATGTATTGTTTCCTGTTTAAACTGATTTACAAACTTGATAACAGACAAACAGTAATAAACAGACATGTTTGGTTGTTTGGTATCCTTATGTTAAGGAACATAAATGAAATAAAATAATTACACTATGATGAAAGGGAACAGTTTATTGTACACTTATATAATCCACAACAGGAAAAAAAGAGTTTCTGCTGGATAGAGAAGGATTCCTTGAATAAGAGGAAAACATTTTAATACTAAAATATAATCTTCAGAAACGCATTTTGGTTTAATGAAGCCTTTAATGACACTTAAGAACCTCTTACATCATATCAAATCACATGCAATAAAAAGCAAAAGCACTGACAATAAAACACAGTAAAACACGCAGAGACTTGTTTAATCATATAATGAGTTTGAGAAAATGGCTTTAAGAGCAAAATTCATCAAATTCAGTTCTCTTTTTCTTTCTTTTTTTTTTAATGGTGTGCACACATTAAAAGATTTAAAAGATGAATATAAAAAAACAGCTAATTAAGTGCCTGGTGGCAAATAAAGCTCCAGGACGCAAAACTGTGAAGGGAAATGAGCTCCAGTTTTCTGTGCATGTGTAAACACTCTCTTTGAAGAAGATCTTAGAACAAATAATGATAAACAAAGTCCACCTATGATTACACAGTGAGAGAGTACACGCAGACCTCTGAGGAGCCACAAGAACATCTTCCCTCAGAGTCCAGAGAGTCAGTTTACTGTTTGAGACGCTAGATTTGGTTTGACTTCTTTGTCTCTGGACCAGGCTGAAAGGTCAGGGAGAAAGAGGAAACAAGCTTCTGAAACCGGATAAAAGAATAAAAGATATCATCAATGCCACCAAGGATTTAAAATGTTGAGTCTAGGAAAAACACAGGTTTTTAAAACCAGATAAATGTTGTCAATAATGATAAAAACACGTGACAGGTGTGATAGCAAGGTTGCATCGACAAAAAACTATTTAGTGAACTTTCTCTGCTCTGTATTTCCTGCCTCACACACTGAGAAAAATAAATCTAGGGAGAAGTAAATTTAACTTAACTGAGTCCCTGAAATCAACAACAAAAGTTAATGTCTTGACACAAATATATCTAGTATTGAAGTCAGAACTATTTGTTCAAAATACAACACAGTGTGATTTCTTTACGGAACATTAATAATTTAAGTAATGTGAGGCAATCTTTTTGAGTTCATCCACACAACATGAGACAATTTTGTTATCTTTGCTGTTTCATTTGGTATTTCTGGAACCAGAAACTGAACTTATACCTTCCCACATTTTGTTACCACGAGTGAAGAGGGCACACAGTGGACATGAGAGCCTGCTGTACATGGGTGAATCACACGGGTGGCGCAAGCTGCCTATGCTGGCCATTCATGCTGATGTGGACTGGCTGCCTACGCTTAACGGTGTGAACCAGCTTTCTGTGCTCCATGGCGTTGACTGACTGTGTATGCACGATAGTGTGGACCCGCTGCCTATACTACATGGAGTAAACCTGCTGTCTTTGCTACATGGCATAGACCTGCAACCCCTCGTGTTTCATGTAAGTGATGTCATTAAGCTGATATTACTTAAAAAATCATTAAAAGTATCAAAAGAATAAGTAATTCATGCAAAATCAAGATCACTTTACTTGGATTTTATTTTTCATGTTTTGCTTCAGAAACATACATAAATACACATAAATTATGCCAAAAAGTTGCCTTAATTTTATTGAGTAGATCTACCAGAAAATTGTTTCTCAGTGTATGCAAAATTGACACAGGTTTTCCATCAGCCGTTAAAAAAAAAAAGAGAGAGAGAGAGAGAAAGAATAAAAACTTACAATGAAAGGACTAATAGGACTCACAAAGAAACAGATGCAATTGCTTGAAATAACTCCTCACTGAAATATTATCACTATTCTATTCCCTTGCTTAATGGTATTTTTCTCAAAAATGCTTTTACTTCTAATTCACATACAGTTCACGTACATAATTCATACAGTTTATTATTTTATTACGTCTATTTGTTAAAAACGCTAGTTGATTGTGTTCTTCTTTTATTCTCTTTTATATTGTATATTTGTATATATTTATTATTCTCATTTCTATGATTGGGCTTGCTCCGGGACCAGGGTAACCTAATTTCGTCCCACCCATGTTTTACATGGGTTGAATGACAATAAAACTCCTTGAATCCTTCAATCCTTCAATCCTTCAATTTTTCAAATTGAATTGTTCCTCTAACTTCACCACTGATTCATATAAAAAGCTTCATCTCATATATATACATATATGGTAAATCTTAACATTAGAATAAAAATCCATTAGCTCCACTTTCCCAAACAGAAAAACAGAGCAGCAAACTACAAAACAGGCCCAACAGAACAGGAACACAACATACTATATGTGAAATTCCCACATTACCTGACACCACTGTCTTAAAACAGGACTTAAGAATTAAAAACTTAAAATGTGTGAAACAACTGGGAGTTTAGTTCAAGGTTGAATGGAGGTTCATCCATCATTTCCAGAGATCAAAGAGAAATTTCAAAAACAAACAGGTAAATTAAGAACTAAAAACCCAGAAAAAAGGAGTTTCCTTGTTAAATTAGGTTTTGTTGAATTACTGAAGAGTAAGAGCTGGAAAAGTTGAAATGAAATCTTCCCTGAACTGTCTTTCTTCCTCCCTTTGACTGTGCAGTGTTACGGTCGTGTGTGCACCAGTGTTTGCACACGTGTGCACTCAGAGTCCTGCATGTTCATCTGAAGTGACCTGGTTACTGAATGCTTGAATGGATCATTTTCTCCATGAGAGCCACGATGTTGAATTCCCAGTTGTGGCAGAGTCAGAGCTCAAGGCTGTTTCCCCGTCAACTCACCTAAAAAGACTTTTTCCACCTGACGTGAACGCTCAGCAGGTCACACACAATCACTGTTTCTGCTCCTCCTGTCCTTTTCCATCTCCTCCTCTTCTCCGACCGGATAAAAGTTTAAAATCTCCTTTTTAACATCAATAAATCATTGCCATATTCAATCTTAAACATTAGTATAACAAGAGTAAACAGAGGCAGTGCTTAGCGGAGAGGAAGCCCCTGATGGCTCCTGTCCTGTCAGAATATATTGTTCTTCACTTTTCTTCATTTTTTTCCCTCTGAAAACAAAAATAAAAGGAGCAGAACACACATCTTCAGTTTGTTAAAGGAAAGTCCCACTGACGTCTGTAAGCAGAGCATCCAGTGAGGAAACCAACATTATGACCTCAGTAAGACTGATGACCTGACACTCAAAAAGCTTTAATTTATTTATTTATAAATTATATTTATTCTTTTTTTTTTTTTTTTTTCGAAGAGGGCTATGAATGCAAATGTTCAAATAAAGATTAAATGTCAAGTTAAAAACTGCTAGATTTTTCTACTAATTGAAATGTGATTTTAAATATTTTATTATTGTCTTTTCTCACTGGAGAAACTGAAAATTCAACCAGTTTTTAAGAGTAAGACTCGTTTTGTTGACTTAATATGGGCCACATTCACCTGATGAGTCCAGAAAATGTCTTAAATTGAAATATTAAGACAAATCCAGAAACAGGTAGAAAAGAATGTACGTCTTTAGTATTCTTGTGTTATGACATTCTTATCAATAAACTTGAACAGCGTTGTATTTTCTTCCCTCACTGGCAGAGATTTTTAAGCATTCAGGCCTAATTTTTGTCTTTTATTTTCCTAAAATTAGACTTTTTTCTGGACTTGTCCAGTGAATCATGTTATGTCCAACTTTTTTTCTAAAAATAAAACAGAATTAGCAAAATAAAAAAAATAAAAAAAGATATAAACATATAGATTACAGTTTTGCAGTGTTTTCCTGCCCACATTTTTCTCTGGGGTTTACTTGTTTTACTTGCTTAAACGGCTCATATCATCTTTCTTTTTAAAGTACAATACAACACAACCGATTGATATCTAAAAATATATATTTTTTTTTGTTTGTTTTTTTTTTAATCGACTTAATTTGAACTCTTAAAAACCCAACATTTTCTTCTTTTTCACACAAATTAAACTTGAAAATAAATCGCTGATATAAATAAATAATTTAATAAACATAAAATTAAAATGATCAACATGCCTTAGTTTTAAATAATCTTGTAACATTTATCATCAAAAAAACTGGAGCTCTGTTGAATACATCCTCTTGAAACAGATATTTACACTTTATAAAGATTTGGTCTCTTTCTTGTGTTTCTCAGAGGCAGCTGGAAATTTCAACCATTCCTCCATATATGGGTTTGAAGCAGACACTGAAAACATGCCACAAAATTTCAGTTCATTCATGGTGTTTTTGGTTAACTGCATTAAAAAGAAAGAAAGACAGAGAAATACAGAAAGCTGTGCTTTAAGTCATTTGCTGTGCCCTAGGTGTATGGGAACTGGATACATACATATAGCCCTGCCCATCCTGCGTGACAAAGCATTCAACACTTGGGCAGCACACCAGAAAAAGTACTCTGAGAGACGCTGGCACTAACTGTGCTGGTGCGCTGGAATGATCCAGATGAAACAAAATGCAGCATCGTAAGGAGTTTTTCCATTGGAGAAATGATACGGTTCCTTTTGTTACTTGCTTCAAGTGAGCTGTTAGCTCATCTAGCTGCTGAAGAAAGAAAAACACAGGTTATTTTGCTCATTTCACAGACAAAATCCACCTGGTAAAAAAATCAGTTTTGCATGCACTATCAATTTTGCACATGTTTTTATGTATACAACCTCTGACCCTGGGTGTTTCTTCTCTCTGTGTCTTTTCTACTCTGATAATTGGGTTCACACAGCGAGGCAAAACCCTGATTGGTGCCAGAGGCTGTCAGTCAGTCATCAGAAAAGTGATGGGAATTAAACTTGATAGAAAAAAATGAACACTAACATGAATCAGAAGTAGAAGAATCAAATTTAGGACAGAAATCAGGTATCATACAAAAAAATTGAAGTGGATTTTATTGTTTGACTCATGTCTCATCTACCAACATAAAGAAAATAGACTTTATGGGCTCAACTGCAGCCTGTCAGCAGGTGGAGCTATAAATAATTGACTTCTTGTCATCTGGATTTAATATAGTTTATGCTGTAAACTTTTATGAGCTCCAGGAAGAAGAAACAAGACAGGTGATGCAATGCCACGATAAACATGTCTCAGGTATTGACATGTTGCTGGCATTAAATTTTAAATGAGCGTACGTTTTTCATTTGAAAAAAAAAAAAAAAATCTGATATTTACTATGCTGTGTGTGTACGGTTTTCAAATTGACAAAGGTTTTGATTGACATTTAGAGCCATGAGTCTGGATTTAATCATCATTTTATACAGGGTCCCAACTGTTTATGCAATTGTGTATAAAGATTGTTTACCCTGAATTCAGCAACATAAATCTTTATTGTAAGATCCTCTACTTTTAAAAAAAATATACACACAGACATTGACTTTAGCCCACTCAGCGTTGTGTGGAGTCTGTAGAGAGAGGTCTGTTGGACTGATGTCTCAGTCCGTGTCTCTGTAGTGGATCAGTTTCTCCTCCTGCACACACTGATGGCTCATATATAAAAGAGCTAATCCAATAGCTCCCTCCATTTTGGACTCTAGCTCTCTGTTCCCTCAAAGGTCAGCTCTGTCAGGATGCTTTGCAAATGGCCAAAGGCCGTACAGCTCTACACGGAAGCTGTGTGCAGATTTACTTTGTCACCAAGAGCAAATTCACTGAGCTCAGACACGCCATTATACCCCAATGATTTATTAAAGGTCCAGGGCCTTTCTGTGAGAAAAGGCTGAACTAATGGCTTAGCAAAGCATGATACTCCCACAGCACAGCCTTCTCAAGCTGCTTATAAAAACAAAAGATAGTGAGATACTGTAGCTTAACAGCAGCTTGAAACACATGCTCATCATCTTTTAGGTGAATTATTTTGAGAAGTCTGAAATTTACAGTGATTGTAAGGATATTGGGATCAAACATCGCTGTTTTCACACCATCACTAAACTCCTGAAAATTTCCTGAAATCTAAAGGGTGGACCTGCATCGAGGAACAGCAACATAAAACTCTCAGATACTGACAGCTTAGAGAGGTTTATGAGGGGAAAACTGAGGTTTATTGGCTCTTTGTTACAAAAGTGAAGGCAATTTAGAAGTTTAATACATTGTTCAAGTCAAGCAGGATGTGATTTATGGTCCCAGTCCGTACTTACAAGTCTTCCTCAGGACGGCTGATGTTCATTAGTAAAGGAAGGTCCCAGTTTGAGTTACAGAGAAAAGGAAACAGGGGAGGAGATCAGACCAAGCCACCTGAACATGGTGACCAAAATCCTCTGCAGGCATTCATCTATGTTCAGAGAAGTAACACGGGTTAGTTATCGCTACTTTACAAACCTGAGACAAGCACACCACTTAACAAAGAAGGTAACTGATGGTTATGACAGATAAGAATGCAGCACACCTACAGTAAACACACCTGGACAAAAAACCTTTGACCAGATGAAAAACTGTATTTATTTAAGTTTTACTTGGATCCTAAAAAAGATCCAAGTAAAGTTTTGTCAAAAAAAGAAATGGGAGTTGGACCAAAACAAATTGAGTAACCAATGAAAACAACCATGAAAGATAAATACTGTGTTCATCAGCTGAGCAAAAGCTTAACCTTCCTCTTGTGTTAGGGTCGCCACTGACCCGTTTTAGTTTTTAAATGCATAAAAGAATCACTTAAAATTGGTTTACTGCATCAAGGCTTCTTGACTTTGTCAGGAACGCTGATTCCAACAATATTATTAAAAAAAAAAAAAAAAAAAATTAACATTATAAAATGCCCTGATTGAAATTTTGTTGCTTGTAGTGTGAGGGTCGGTTTTGACCCGTTTTTTTTTAGCCAAAATTGAAATCATAAGTGCACTGTCAGCCATCACAATGACAGACACCTCCTCTCCCAATCATGTGAGCTTCAGGGGACACTCATTTGTGTTTCCAATGCAAAAAGTATCTCTGCAAAGAACACACAAAAAGTATAACTTTTTGCCACACAATGCATCTAAAAACATGCACGCTCACAAATCAATATTTTGTTTTATGACCTGTTCTGTGTTTCTACGTGTTTATATTAAAGTTCTATTGCTGGCAAAATATATATTTTTGCATTTTTTTGAAAAATATACGTATGGGTCAAAACTGACCCTAACACCATAGATGTTACTATAGTTGCTAATTTTAAAATGAAAATATAAATAGAGCAAATTTATTTCAGAGATGTGTTCAATAATAGGCAGGTAACACAAAAACCTTTGGTTTATTTATAGGATTCTCTTTAGGTTATTTTTTCTGCTTTTTATTGAAATCAAGAGGTATACTGCTAAACATTGGGCCCTGAGACCCACACCAAAAATATGAAACCCAATATTTTCATGGATAAGGAAGCCTTACAAGGTAACCAAGAGATAACAAAAAAAACTTGATCATATGTTTTGTTTTTAGTGTATTTTAAAGCTTATTTAAGACGCGGGTAACACTGACCCGCTAACACCAGGGAAGGTAACAGAAAGCTAACACAGGAGGAGGGTTTTAAGAGCACTGTTGGAAGAAAAAAAAAAAAAAAAAAGTTAGAAATCAAAGTTTGAAAAAGGGCTTAGTAATGAGGAGCTCCACTGTTCTTGTTGATCACTTCAAGAATTAGTTTGTTCATGTCTGATCTGAGTGTTTCCAGGAGGATTGTGGGAACATTGCTCCAAGTGGTGAAGATGCTTCATGTTTGTCATCCACTGTCTGGAACTGACGTCCATTTTTGAAAACTTCCCTGTCCAACGTTGTCCTGCTGAAAAGCCTTGTCATTATCTCACAGAGCAGGGCTCTCAGTCATGAAGGACGCCCCCTGCAACATCTCCACATAGCCAGCCTCTGTTTGACACCCCTGTACAAATGTCACCCCTATTGTTCCATTGAAGAAAAAGCAGATTATGCCCCCCCCCCCCCCCCCCCTTCTCCCCCCACTGTGCTACCTTAAAAACATCTCATTCTTCACCATCAGGAGGTCATGACAGGGTGAATATCTGACAGAAAATGACCTTGAATCCAGATTTTTGTGCAGTTCTTGTCTTTTAAAGGCTGTGCTCTGAAACTTTTCACCAGCTGATGAACGGAATATTTACCTTTTATTCTTGTTTTCGATAAATTGCGGTCTCAATGTTTTGGACTCACTCCCATTTCTTCATTTTGCATTTTGAAACTCTTCTTTGAACCTTTTTAAGATCCAACAATGCAAAGTGTAAATGAGACAGATATGACTGTAATTCTGTCCAACACCAGATGGAACCTGATTTTTTTGTTGTTCAAAGCTAAACATTGCTCATTGTAATTTCTGTATCTTAACCCTCTTGTTGTCTGGAGATTTACTCTGCACTGTCCGCTCTGACTGCTGTTAAAGTTAAAGGTGTTCAATTTTCTCTGAAGTTTTTTGTTTCTCCTTCTGTTTTCAACAAATTTACATATATTTAATAATTAATTCTGTAATACAATATGACACAACTAGTATACTGTCATTGGGCGAGAGGCGGGGTACACCCTGGATTGGATGCCAGTCAATCACAGGGCTGACAAAGAAACAAACAACCATTCACACACACTCTCACACCTACGGGCAATTTAGAATAATCAATTAACCTAACGTGGGCATGTTTTTGGACTGTGGGAGGAAGCCGGAGTACCTGGAGAGAACCCACGCATGCACAGGGAGAACATGCAAAACCAGACATCTCTTACACACACATTCAAAAAAGCCAGTTATTACAGAAAAAATAAACACATCTACAGCCTGGTTCAAAATCAGGTTTGGCTCTGAAGAGGTCATTATTATTGAGGTTATTACAGTTGTGAATTTTGCCCATTTGAGTTCTGACTTGACTGACAGGTGGTCACTGTGTAGCTGTTTGAAAAAAAAAAAAAAAAAGACAACCTTGGATCTATTCACACTTAAACTCCTCTGCTCTCCAGCAGGTGGCCAGGATCAGATGTGTAATCATTACAGCACACGGCTAAATGAAGCTGTTCAGGCCTGTCTGCACCTGCTAACAGCACCAAAGACAGTTTTGGTGGAGCCCTGCTGTTAAAGTGTGTGTTCAGACGGAGAGAGAGAGAGGCCTTGACGCCCGGTAAAGACTTCTCACAGTCACTTCTGGTCCTCCCTTTAAAGGCTGCCTCGCCTAAGCTTTAAACGCTCCTCATTACAACACTGTCTCCTAACAAGTCATGGAGCTGGGCCCAACACTGCCTGGCTGGTTTTAATGGTTTGCTTTCCAACTCTCCCCCTGTCCTTTAATTGAGAAAGAGTGTGTTAAGGATCTTCTCTGGAGGCTGAGCTTGTTTAAGAGGCTCCTAAACGAAGAGATTCATCAGTTTTACAGCAGGAGGGAGTGTCAGCTAATCAAGGACGTGAGCAGCAGTCGGCTCACAGAGAGAGAACCAGGGAGAGGGGCTGTGGGTTAAGGGACGGAGGAGGGCGGGGAAAGACTTCAACCTATTATCTGGGACATAAAAAGTTAAACTCACACACTTAGACCAGAGAGAGGAGATAATCATTCCAGACAGAGTGACCTACTTTAGAAGAAACAGAGAACTTCCACTGTGGAGCAGAAGACTCTGGAGTTTAACGTCTGTGTGAGCATCAGGGAAGAAAACAGGCAGAGGAAGAAGAACAGAAGTACAGATATAAGCCTTGATAAAAGAATATAATATCAAAAGAAAAAAATGAAAAAAGTAAAAAATATAAAATATTAAAAAAGTAAAAAATATATAGTAAAGTATGTAGTAAAAAATAAAAAGTAAAAAATATATTAAAAAAAAAATAAATAAAAATGAAATAAATAAAATAAAATAAAAACTAGTAAAAGTAAAAAAAAATATTGTAAAATATATAGTAAAAAAGTAAAAAATAATAACAAAAATATAATAACCTGATGTTTTAATTGTCCTGTTAGAGAAAATCAATCAAGTATGATAACTGTGAGTCTAATGAAGCAGCATTTCCATCCATGTGTCATAAGTTTCAACCCATGACAAATTAAAAGTGCTGTGATTTGCTGAAGTACACATGGAGCGGATGTAAAAACTTTGTGTTGACGCTTTAAAACCATGAATACGCACATGTGGCATCTTGCTTTTAAGTTGCAGTGTTCTACAACTTTAAAAAATGAGAAATCCACCAGGCATCCTGTAGTGCTTTAACTCTGACTCTTTGTTCTTCTGAGAGTTTTTCCTTCACTTCACCACTCTGAATGGAAGTGAGGAGTTTCAAACTGTTGTAATGCTTTTATTTGGAAATACAGTCAGGAAACTCGAATTCTCTGAGAGATCAGAAATTAATCAATGTTAATAAACAACCACTAACACACATTTTTCTGTCGAAGAATGAAAGAAAATAACTGCAATTTGTCACTCAAAAATAATAATGTGCTTTTTTTCCCCTGCTTTGTTCTTTCTTCTTAATAAAACAGTAATTTTAAGAAGGATTAATAGATAACAAGAATATTTCTATTTTAACATTAAATGTCTCATTGTTATGGAAGAGGTTGCACATCTTGGTAGATTCAAGTGATTCTGTAGTCAACCATACACTGTTCATTTAGGGCAGTGGTAGCAAACAGCTCACACCAGGTGATGGTCTGGTGAGGTGACATTAAAGATGCATTTCCACAAGCTGTAGCTGCAGAGACTACACTGACTATGGTGATGTAAGTCTTCTCCTGGGATGATATTCTTGGAGGATCCACATTGTTGGAGAACCCAGCTGCATTGTCAGCAGGAATCTTGGGTTCACAGGTGTTTTTGCCTCTCAACCCTCTTAACCTGTATACCTCGCCTGAGTGTGGCGGCAAAGACTTCACCCAAAGAAAGATTCCAACCACAGTCATCTTGTACTAGACTCAGCTGCTGTGACCACATCCCTGATGGCTCCAGCCCAATCCTCTGGAGGAAATAGTGCACAAGTTTTGCGGCCAATCGGAAGGGAAGATGGTTGCGTGCCAAGCCACTGAGCAAACCGATGTTGAAACTATATCTTTTCTATGTCATGTTCCATGTAGAAAAGACGTCTCTTAGAAGTGCAGAATGAAAGCTTTATGACCTCTTTTTTGGACGGACCAGTACCTTGAAACCACGAGTGAGGAGGGCACACAGTGCACATGAGAGCCTGCTGGGATGGATTGGCTGTCTTCACTCCATGGTGTGGACTAATACACCATAACTCTACATTTAGTACATGATGGGCAGCTTTAGTGAGCAAATGAAAATGCCTATTCAAATTAGAGGCTAGTGCAAAACATTCATAGGAATTTTCATCAAGAGTCCTTTTAGAAGAAAATGCCATTAATTATCAATATTCTTGACATCCAGTCTATGCCGGACTAAGCCATGGAGCGTAGACAGCCAGTCCATACTGGAATCGATACCAAAGGTAAAGACAGCCTGTGTCACCCATGTAATTAGTGTTGTAACGTTGATGAACGAACTGGTTCTTTTGAACGGCTCATTAAAATGAACAATGGGAACCGAGTCGCAGCTGCAATCCGTTCACCCCCCCCCCCCCCCCCCCCCCCAGTTGTATAAAATTTGCTCTGATTCTAACCCAAAGACAGTCCAGGCGTCCTCCTGAGGGTTTAACTTTTTTACAGAGCAACAAAATGCATCCCAGGACAGTCCACCAGTCTGTTGAACAACTTATTTGTTTGTGTGTTTTGTTGTTCTATATTATCAACAATGTTCTTGTGTGGAAATCGTTTCACTAAAATCTGTTTTGCACAGAAATTCATTATAGCCTGCTTTGTTTTTTAATGTTTATATGTGTTCAAGTCATGGTTTATCCAGTCACATACACAGAATTAGTACAACGGGTAATTCAAAATAGTGACATCACTGTCAAAGCAGAGTGATATGGTGCCACCCTGTGGAATATTTACAATGAATCAGACTTTAAAATCTAATCCACTCATGTCAATAAGGTTAAAATCAATATTTCAGAATAATTCAAACTCATATTGGTGAGATATCTAAATTCATTGCTAGTGATTATTTCCAATATAAAATGAGTTAAGGCCAGGCTGGCGTCTTAAAACTTAATAAATATAAAAATGAGCCAAAGGAGCCAGTTTTTTGAACGGCTCTTTGAGAGGAACGGTTCACCAAGATCTGGCTCCTCTCAAAGAGCCATAAATCCCATCTCTACGTGTAATATAGCCATGTACAGCAGCATCTCAAACCAACTGCCTGCCCTCCTCCTAAATTGAAAGCTGTGCAATTGTTTTAAATTGATTCAGAGTGAAACCTTGTAAATGAATTCAAATCAATCAAATCAACCCAAATAAAAGAAGTTGAACATGCGCAAGGGCATCAAGTTGAACTACTTAAACGGCTTAATGCTAAAAGAAAGTCATTTAATTGCGTGGAAATACTTTCCATGATATTTTTAAGTTCATTCAAAGAGTTATTTTTTTCAGTGAATGATGGGATATTTTGGTCACTCGAAACCTGAAATACAAAACAATGAGACACAGGATTAAGTTTTTGTCTTTGAAAGAAGATGATGCAGGAAGAAGTTGTACGGCTCTATTAATGAGTCTCCAGACTTGTCAAATATGAGGAACAGTGGTGTGGTAGTTTCCCATCACTTTCTCATGTATGGCCTGTGCACCCTAATGACATTTTCTATCCCCAGTCCAGCTCTCACCATCCAGTCAGAGAGCTATTGCTCATTTTCTGTGCTGCTCTTTTCCTTTTCAGGCCTGACTTTCAGAGCTCAGTCAACATCGCCCAGGGAAAAGAGGCAGATTGATAACTTTCGATAGCCTCAAATGGAATGCAAATGGCCTCTGAAATCATATTACGGTCCCTGACGGGTGTGAGTGATGCCAAAAAACAAGAGCTTGATTTGCCTGTCACGGTGTCACCTTCGGGCCCTTTTCACTTCCCATATTAGCAGAGAAAGACGTATATAAGTGCTGACAGGGAGGGCTGGAGGAATGGAAGCAAGGAGAAAAAGAACACAGAGATCCATGAGGGGGAAAGAGNGCTTTTTAAAAAACACTTCGCCTTCCTGCTCCGCTTGTGCTCTCTGTGCAGCCTGGAACTATCAGACACTCAGTAAATCCTCATGCTTTTACTCTAACATCTGTCTCCTGCTATCTGCCTGCTTCTAAAAACATTCTCCTCATCGAGTAGTCCAATCAGTGCTTTGCTGTTCTTGCTGATATTACAGAATTACTGCTGTTTTATTGGTGCTGTTGTAATAAGTCTGTTAGTGTTGCTCTGGTCCAGAGCTGCTCTCTCTGTGTATTGAGACAGCTTGGGTCATAATCTGGTTCTAAATTAATAAAACACACTATAAATGAACAGACTTGGTCAGTTTTTATTTTCAGGTCATAAACACTGTGATACCCTCACAGGTCATCACACTGACACGTTGTCACACTTTAGTAGGGCCACAGCATCTCATTTACAACATCATATGTTTGCCCAGGTGTGCCTTGAAAAAAAGGGAATTTTGTTCAAACATGTGGGTCTCAAAGAAATTATACCACGGAAATAAAATAACAACACTGAATGTTGATACAAAGCCTGTTCAAATCTTAACATATTCATTGTTGTAGAAACATCCAAGTCTGCATGTGGACTGATGAAAACACCATGATCTTACGATAGCACCAGATCTTCACGGGACATGCATAAATAATGAGATTATTACATAAGAATCTTCTAAACAGGTCATAACACATTGAATGAGGAGGCCTCAAACACCAAGGTATGCCCATAGCTTCACCCCTGCAGGCCGCCAGAGGGTATGCCAGTAAAAATGATACACTGTAAACTATAATAAGTTGACTTTACTTCAAAAAATATATGCAAACTCAACAGTCTGTCTGTGCACCACAGATCACAGGCAGCTCGTGTGTGAATCACCCATGTACAGCAGGGTCTCATGTCAGCTGTGTACCCTCCTCACTCACGGTTACAGGGTTTGGTTATCAACTTATTTGATAGGTTACTGCCGTGACATGAGTTGTCAGAACTTATTTACATATTATTAGTTAAATATATACAAATGTACAATAAAAAAAGAGAATAAAAGTAGAACACAATCAACTAGCCTTTTTAACAAATAAACAGAATAAAATAATAAACTGTGCAAAAATTGCAGTGTGCATTTGTCGGGGGGGTCACTAAAGGGGACCACTTTTTCTAAGTAACAATGTAGAGACTTTCAAACAATGCAACAAAGAAAATTACAACAAAACACTTTGAACGTTTTCAAAATTATTTTATTGAAGACATTAACTTGTTAATTTATTAGCTCAGGTTAATCCTGGATTCCTGGATGGTGTTATGAAGTCTCTGTATAGTCGTCTTTAATTAATGGTGGACATGGGAGTTAACAGTTACATATATTGTTGTTTAACAAAGATGCAACTTACACAACTTTAAAATGCCATATATTAGTCTTATATTAGATGAAAAAAAAGTTTATACATCTGCTACATAATGTGGATTTAACGGTGACACGCTATAATCAGCCTATTATCTTTTCTCCTATTCTGAGAAAAACTTGAACTTCAGAGGTGATGGAAATAAACATTTTTTATCTAATTTGCACCGGGATCTGTAATCTTTGGCTGCAATTGAAGCTTTTTATCAACCTTCTCAGTAAAATGTCTCCCCACTGTGTAGTTTAGACCCTTTTGGTGACTTCTAGATGATATGTGACCTTCTTTGTCTCCATAAACCATCGTGAAAAATGTCTTTTCCTGGGTTACCTGCCATAGCGCCTGTTATAGAGTCTTTATTGTTTGAGTGAGTGGAGGGGGGTGTGGTTTAGTCATTGGTCAATTGTCGTAGTGGTCACTTGGTTTCTTTATATTCACACAGTAAAAGCCTCTTGTGGTCCAAAGTTGTAAACAGATGCCACGTGCAATCAAGTTTTTCTCTGTGTGTAAAGCTACCACAGGGCATTAGGGAGCATGAAAAGACAGAAAAGAAGCGTAACACTGCTCCTTTAAGTCTATGCTCATGTCTTCTATGCTTTGACAGAGCAAAGCTGACAGGCACAGCAAATAAAGAAACTTGACTTTGAGTATCTTGGCGACTTAAAACCAGCAAAAAACTTCTCACAGAAGCTTTGTGACAACATGGGATATAGAAATTTCAACTGCAGCCACTTTAGTTACACTTCGACTCCTCAACCTGACAATGGTCTGTGTACTCTATCACTGACATATGTCTCTGAGTGTCTCATACAGCCACAAATAGGTTTGTGGGAGTGATTCATCTTCCTCTGACTGAAGACTTCTCCTCCCTGTGTGTGAGACAAAGAGCTCTGACAAAGTGTTGGTGTATGATGCCTCAGAAATGAGATTACGCTGATATCCACTCATCACTGACTCACAGGTTGTTAGTGTGATGTTTCCTAAACTCCTACACTGACGTTTAAAGTTTGGTTAAATTTAGTCAGCTTGGTTACGCACAGTCACTCCAACAAGGACAGTTTCTCTACTGGAAGGACATTAGATATCGGAAGTGGCCCTAGATGCACTGGAATGACTTTCTGTACTCTGTACTTGATGCAACTACAACAGTAAACATTGGCTGGACCCCAGGATTCTCACTCAGAGACTCACAGAGCTTCATGTTTGTTCTGTTGAGTCCTCACATCTTAGGCTGATCTCACCATTAAGACAAGAGTTAACACTGGCTCAGAGGCAGCACATGTCCACTCTCTGTATGCTAGAAACCACAAGGAGCACGGCAGCAGTGGCGTGCACACATTTTTGAATGACTGGGGCAAAAGAAAAAAGGCAAATATGCAGCACATTTTGGCTCCCAAGAGGTCACTTTCTGTATTTTAGCTCCAAAGAGAGCACTTGGGCAGGTGTTTTGGCTCCCAAGAGGGCAGTTCATCCTGTTTTAACCAGCCAAAGATGCAGGTTAGTATAGTTCACCCACCAGGAGGGCACTTATGCCTGTGTTTTGATTCATAAGAAGGCACTTAAAGGTGCCCTATTACGCAAAATCCACTTTTATATGGATTACTCTCAAAAATATGGGTCCCTAAGTGTGTCTTCAACACCCCTTAAAACTGAAAAAATTCCATCTTCTCCTCTCTTCACTAGCTCCCTTTTTCTGAAAATGTCTCCTTAATAACCAAGTTTAGACTGTGTAAAATAGGTTAAAACCCAGATTTCTAGCATTGAGACCAGTCAAAATGCATTTATTACCAAGTTTAGACTGTATTAAATAGGTTAAATCCCAGATTTCTAGCACTGAGGCCAGTCAAAGTGCATTTAAAACCAAGTTTAGACTGTAAAAAGTTGCTTAAAACCCAGATTTCTAGCATTGAGACCAGTCAAAGTGCATTTAAAACCAAGTTTAGACTGTATTAAATAGGTTGAATCCCAGATTTCTAGCATCCAGGCAGTCAAAGTGTTTTCAGTAACTAGTATAGACTGTATAAAATAAATTAAACCCAGATTTCTAGCATTAAGGCCAGTCAAAGTGCATTAAGCAAGCTGTTTGAAATCAAGCACGTACACACGTCACACCAGAACTAAAGAGTTCTTAAGCACCTCACAGTTGGCCAGTGTGACCATGCACTCAAGCACCTATTTTGGCTCCCAATAAGGCACAAAAGAGGGCATAATGGCAAGTGTTTGACCTTTAAGAGGGCGCCTTAATGTATTTTGTGTATAATGTATAATAATGTATAATGAAAGGAGGGCACTTAAAGTTGTATTTAAACTCCCAGGAGGTCAGTTCCTGTGGATCATCAGCCGAAGGGGCAGATAAGTGTGGTTCACCAACCAGGAGAGCACTTATGGATGTGTTTTGGCTACAGAGAAAGGACTCAAGTGCGAGTCATTAACTGGGCAAGGAAGGGGGGTAACTCCCCCTCTGTGCACGCCACTGCATGGAAGACTTAAGGGGGAAACAAAAAGGTAAACTTGTTTGTCTACACCCACAGAGTATCCTCAAAGAAACCACCAGAGAAAGGCAGTACATGCCAACTTTAGATAAACCCATTTAAACATGATAAACTCAAGTACACTGAAAGAAAAAAAGAAAGAAAAAGAAAAAAAAACTTTGTCGGATTTATTTATTTTAATAATGGACTTGGTTTCACACATAGAACTTGCTTTGGCAGAACTCAACATAACACAATTCATTTGTTTTCAGTCAACATATTTTGTGTTGAAACTAAATCATTTAAATGTCATTCAATTGCGTGAATTAAATGCTTTGATCCATTTAATCCAACATGATCTGATCATATTTTGTCAACAAGTCATCTTTGTTTCGGCGACCTCTACGGGAGAAAATACCATTTATTGGTTTCCCTTGAACACAAATCTTTGCCATAGACAACTGGTCTAAGCCACAGGGTGTAGGCAACCAGTCTATACCACCTATACAGCCTGTGTTACCTATGTGATATATCCATGTACAGCAGGGTCTCCTGTCCACCGTGTGCCCTCCTCACTCATGGTCAACCTGAGGAATTATTTTGCATTAACTACATTCAAGGTTACTGCCATGACATGAGTTATTGGAACACAGTTATTTTCAGCAGTATTTGACTGTTCATTGTGCAATGATGCTAGCAGGAGATGCTGGTGACCCTGGTCCACACCCTGGAGCTTTGACAGCCAGTCCACACCACAGAGTGATGGCAGCTTATGTGTGATTCACTCATGTACAGCAGGGTCTCATGTCCACTGTGTGCCCTCCTCACTCATGGTTACAAGGTAAAATTTATTTTTTAGTTAATAATAACATTTTTTTCAAGCACCTGCTTGAAAGTTCTTACCAGGTAAAGTGACAAACGTATTTTAACCATGTGAAGGAAAACACCCTTCTTACATTTTATTGTCTACATTAAACTGCATGTGGTTTTTCAGAATCATAATTCCAAATTTGTTTCAGCTGAATACTTACTGAGCTGAGTGGTATCATGGCTGACACATGGGCTGACAAAGCAGTTCTTCTTCCAAGAATGCATTTCACAACACACGTTTGCATGGGATATTTTAAAGAAAAAAGATACATTAACTTGATTCAGTCACTTTATCGCAACTCGAGCTGAACTTGTTGAAGTGAACTGTGTGTTCATAATGTAGATTCTACATAAAACTATTGCATTTCGTCTTGGAACATGAAATGTTTGTGTACAATGCGCTAAATGCATTTGGATAAATCCAACAAAGGGTCAGTGTAACATGGAGGATGAAATCCATGCAAAAGCTTTGATATAGCAACAAGATATTTTTTGAAAAGTTTCCACGTTTTGTCAACTGACACTTTTAAAATTGGGCAGGACTATTATTTGGCACTCCTCCACAGTGTGAGGAAACTCAGGGAGACATTCATCCCAGGATGCAGACGCTAACCTCTGTGGTCTAAAAACATCTCTGAGCGACACAAATTCACTTTTCTACCCCATTGATGCCCCCTCACCAGAGCAACAACCAACAGCCTCTGCTTTGATGGTGGGATGTTTCCATGACCTTGAATTTCTCTTTCCCTGCCTGTGTGGCGTCTTTGTGACCAGTGCCGAGCACACTGAGCACAGGTGGGAGGATTGCTAAAAGGAAAAACAGGTAGTTGAGTTTGTTTGTCAGAAAATAATCTGAGAGAAGTTGTCTTACACCGCTCTACTCGGCTGCCAATGCTTTTTTTGGCAAACAGCAAAGAAAACACTCAGCAGCAAATGTACAGAAGTGGAAACACCTCCAAAACTCACAATAAATGATTCTAATCACCCACTGCAAAGACAGCTGCTCTGCTCTGAATCCATATACAGCCTCTGAATGTGTTCAAAAACATGTAAGGATTGATTTAAAATTTATGTCAGGAAGGAAAGAAGAATAAATACCTGCAAGAATTTGATAACAGCACAGACATCTGGAAGAATCAGCCTCATGTTGAATAGGTGCAGCCTGAGACAGACCTACATCAAAAAGAAACTCCGAAAAACTTTGTAAAAGTCCACTTCTCTACACCTGCCCACTTAAGTCCACTGATAAAACTCCTCCCTATAATTGTCACTAGTCTATTTTATAAGACAGTCTGTATGACTCCGTAGTCACCCCGTCTAACAAAACATTCACGAGTCAGTTGTTCATTTGTTTGTGGCGGGCAGAGCAAAAGTCAAAGAAGATTAATTAGACGTCTCCTTCCTCACCTCCCTGTTTGATCATCGATCGGAAAGAACATGACAAACATAAAAACACTTCAATTAACATTTTTAATGCGATAATCAGCCTGGATTCAGGTCCATGTTCACCACCGTGTCAGATTAAGTGTTATCCTGAAATGTCAGAGGAGTAGATTCACACACACACACAAAAACACACTCACAAAGAAACAGTGTCCAGTGAGCTGACTGAAAAATCAACATGAACCTCAGAGCCTTCTCTGACTCCTGTTCTAAGCTTTTAATGTTTCCTCCAAACACACTGAGCTAATGCTGCGTGTATGTATGTGTGTGTGTGTGTGTGTGTGTGTGTGTGTGTGTGTGACTATTTGGGTTTGTGTTAACCCTGCCTGGACTATTTTTCTCACCTTGACCATATAACAGTCAAAAAAATGTCCGGTGAGTAAGAACATAGGCCCATTTTTTTCTGGAATACTTTGACTTTTCAATATCTGTTGTTGTTTCCAATTTACTGCACGTTATGTGAGAGGAAAAAAAAAACACTTTAAAAGGAACCCTGGCTACCAGAACGTAATTTTCCTAAATGATCAGTGTTTTTACCAGCTACATAAGAAGGATAATAAAATCTCTCAAAATATCTTAGTTTGTATAACATTTGAAAAGATATTTTCGCCTGTAGGCCGCCATTGTTGTTTACGCTGCAATAACGTCTGCTGCAACTGATACTGTATGCTTATAGATAAAGAAGTGATAATGAGTAATAGTAGATGCTTTGAATGGTTTTATTAAGTTGTGCAGTTTTCATAGGAGACGGGATGGCAGTAAATGACAAAAGCTCCAGAGAATTATTTTTTTAAGGGACTTGAGACTTGACTTAGGCTTGCAACCAAAGACTTGTGAACATCTCTGTCTGTGTCTCCGTGTGTGTCCAACTCTCTGTGTCCATGTGTGTGTGTGTGTGCTGTTGTTTTTGTGTGTATGGGACTGTCTTAGTAGGCGTAAAATCATCTGCTGTAATTGTGTGATTCATGTTGTTTATCCTCGTCGGTGTTTGTGGGTCTGTCAGCTTGTACATTTGTGTCTTGTTGTGTTTGTATCTATTTCTGTGTCTGTTTGTGTGTATGTGTGTTTGTGTGTTTGTGTGTTAGGAAGAAGCTTCATTCAGTCAGTGATGTTTGCTCTGAAGTTAGAGTGAAGTCTCTCTTCAGACATCTCAACCTCAGCTGGAATTAAACCTTTAACATCAACACGACCACAGAGTGTGAGCACTGCTGAACTTTGACGTTGAGGGTTAACATTTCTAAAATTCTTCTGTTTTTTGGAGTTTGTCTTTGTCATCTGCTGATGAAACGATGAAGCATTCTTGCAGTCAGAAAACGCCTGCAGGGCAGCTTTTGTATTTTTCTGTTTTCATTGATTTAAAGTAAATTATGAGCCAAAGTAACAAACAGTGAATGAGCTCACACGGCAAAGTAAAAACATTGGATGTTGTCCATTTTAATTATGGTGTGTATGTAAAAGGCCAAAGAGGGGCTTGTTAAAAAGAGGAAAAGCAATAAACTCCCAGTTTCCCATTCTGTAATGGAGTTTTGTTTAATTTCTTCCTACTGATCAAATGAAATAGACTCAGAACAGAAACCAATAAGTCTGTCTGCTTTAGGCTGTAAAAGGTTCAGGGGGATAAAGCACTGGAAGACATCCAAATGATTTTACTGGTCATTCAGCTCTACTTTTTCATGATTTCAAACCTCAGTGTGAAACTTTTTATTTATTTTTTTTTTTTTTTAATTTAGAAGCTCTAAAATGTTTGTTGTAGTGTCTTTCTGACAGAGCTGTCTTTGTTAAAACTCCAGTTTCTGTTTTATTTTTTTTGAGAACTTCTTTTCTTCAGAGGGACCAGAAATATCTACACTGTAAACAATTGTCCTGTAAATTAACGGTAAAATACTGGCAGCAGTGGTTCCAGTAATTTACTGTTAATTTTATGGTAGGCCTACTGTTACACACTTTACAGTATACTACTGTTATAATACCAACAGTAATGTGCTGTAATTCAGCACATGAATTACAGAGCATTACTGTTTTTTCTTGATTTTTACAGTAGACTGCTGGCAGCAGGGTTTCCAGTAAATTACCGTTTTTAATACAATTTGCTTACTGTAAGCTTAATAACTACAGTGCAAAAGATTTAAAAGAGGAAAACAGCTCTGATCAAAATCTTCAGACCAGTTGAAATTGAAGTTTACAATTTTCACTGTTGGATCTTAACAAGGCGTGAGTAATTTTTCAAAATGCAAAAAGAGCCAATGAGCAGTGTTGCCAACTCCTCAGCAAGGAAAGTAGCTATTGGCTGTCCCAAAAATCGCTAGAAGTCACTGGATGACATCATCGCCTAATTTGCATAATCTGGCATTGGAATGTTACTTTAAGGAACGCTGTCGGGGAAAGGTATAATCTTGTGGAAGAGACAAAAAATTTATTATAAACTTCCTAAATGTTAAGAACTACAAATAAGATTTTTATTGTTTTACAGTGTCATCGTTAAAAAGTCATCGTTTTTAGAGAAAAGTCGAAACTATGAGGAGAAGTTCAAGATTTCTTGATTTTTTTTAAAGAAGTAGAAACTTGATAATTTTGACTTTTTATTATAAAGTCTTGACTTAATATGGGAGAAAAAAACTCAAAAAAAATCCTGTTTTTATTTTTCTATATTTTTAACCATAAATTAAAATTGGCCTTTATATTTATCTTTGTCTCTCTCAGCTTGATTAAAGTTTTTTTTTTTTCATTATTATTTTCTAACTCATTTTCAGTGCATTTTCTTTTGCGCAAAACAGGTGATGTTTCTCTGCAAAAAATGACTGATTTTCAGAGTTTCTTTCTATATTTATTCATATTGTTAGGAGATGATAAGATGTATTTTTTTATCATTTTGAAGGTTGGACGCAGAGGAGACTACCGGGCTCTTTCAGAAACAATTTGGAATACGTAAAAAGGGATTTTTTTAAAAGTCAAGGTAGTTTTCAAGACTGTATATCGCTATTGAATCTATTTTCTGAGCCGGCGTGCGGCTGTGACTGGTTTTGAATGAGCGCTTAAAAGCAGGTAGCCACTCTAATATCTTCCAGGTACTGTGTACAACTTTCACCCATTTCCAGCGCTGTAAACCAGCGGCGGCTTCACGCGCGCGGTCTCCTCTGACTGCAGCTGCAACTGCTGCGCGAGGTGAGACCGACCACCTGTGAATGCTTTGAGATGATGGAAGGGCTCACATCAGGACGAGGTGAGGATGGTGACTGCAGAATGATACACGCTTTCACGTCAGAGTCACCAAACACTAGATAAGTCACCAATGACACCAGAAAAAGTCGCTAGAGTCACCAAGGGGTCTGGAAAGTCGCCAGATTTAGCGAGAAAGTCGCTGAGTTGGCAACAGTAGCAATGAGAGTAAGACAAAAAGTAATTTATTAAATAAATCAGTAAGCAATCAATTAAAAACAAAAATTAAGAGTAAATTCTATGTTCACCAGCTGGTCAAAAGTTTAAGACCACAGCTCAACAACAACAAAAAAAGAAAAAAAAAAAAAGGCTGAAAAACAAACAAAATAGAAATCAAAGTTTGAAAAAAAGGAAGTTAGTGGGAACGTTGCTCCAAGCGGTGACGATGTTTCATTTTTGTCGTCCACTGTCTGAAACTGACATCCATTTTTGTAAACTTCCCTCTCCATCCTGAACTGCAGTGTTGAACTGCCTGTTGAAAAAATCCAGTCATAAGCTCACAGAGCAGGGCCCTCAGTCATGAAGGACGCCCCCTCCACATAACCAGCCACTATTTGACTCCCCCGCACAACCTGGGGCTCCATTGTTCCACTGAGGGGAAAAAGCAGATCATGATGGCCCCCCCTCCACTGTGCCGTACAGAAAACATCTCAAAAATACAAGAACTGAATTCTAAGCCAGTCATTATGTATTATCTCTGGCAAAAAAAAAAAAGACTTGATATAAGCCTCATTCACCAGACCAGCCCATCAAATTTCTTATTCCGAGTCATTTGAATTTGAATTAGGTCTGAATTGCCTATTACCACTGTGCCACCTAGAAAACATCTGAGTGTGATCTCCTTGTCATGACAGTAACGTTGGACGCCATCAGGACCGTCAAGGTTCAACTTTTTCTCCCCGGAGAATCAAACTTTCTGCCACCTTTCAATGCCCCATGATGCTCTCTGTCAAAGTTGAAATAGGAACTTTAATGGAAGGAGACGAGGTCTTTGAAGAGGTTTTTGTTCTTCAAGCTCTTCTCTCTCAGACATTGTCTGATGATTATTGGGCTGCAGTCGAGTCCAGCAACAGTCAAAGATCCTCCTGTGTCTTGACAAACAGCCAATCAGATCCTCACGCTCAGTGCTGGTGAATTGTTTTTGGTTCTACCACTTGACTTTTTTTTGTTTCATAACCCTCAGGATCTTTGAAGAAATTCTAAATATCTGTCTGTTGATTATGCAGCTCAACAATCTGACCACGTTCACAGAGAGAAAGATTTTAAGCCTTGACCATCAGGAGGTCATGGAAATGAGAATACCTGACAGAAAATGACCTTCAATCCACATTTTTGTGCAGATTTAGTCTTTTAAAGGCTGTGCACTTAAACTTTTGATCAGCTGATGAACAGAGCATTTACCTTAAAGTGTCGTTTGCAACAAATGACTGACTCATTTTTCTTTTTGCATTTTGAAACTCTAAGTAGAAGCTTTTTTTGGATCCAACAGTGCAAAATGTAAATTTGTGACATTTTTCAACTGGTCACAGGATTTTTGATCAGGAGTTTATTCGCTTTCCCTCTGAAACTGATCGATAAGTCACCTACTTGATCATAAGAAACAGAGCATGCACCATCGAAGGCACAGACCACAATGCACCGCGTGTGTGTGTGTGTGTCCGCGTGTGTGCAGCAGTAATAAACAGCACGGTGCCTGCGGTGTTTGGCATACATTAGTCTTCTAATTTGACGTTTCTGTCAGTCAGTGTGAAATATTAACTATCACATGTGAATTAAGCAGCCCCTCCTTGTCATGTGTTTGCCTTCTCCGACACTAAATCAATGCTGATCTAATAAGAAACATGCAATAAAGCATTATTGATGTCAAAGGAGGCCAAATGAGACTCCCGTCTGGATACATGTGCAGTGAACGCACAGCTTTAAGAACACTTTCTCATGCATTAAGTGGGTTATGTAAGCTGTCTCTGATCACATGTGGTTTGTATCAGCTGTGAACCAGCAGCTGTGACAGGCTGCAGGTTGGAGTTGAGCTCTGTCAGAACAGGATTCTCTTCACAATCTCCAACTAAAGAAGCTCAAGTTGATTTTTCAAACACAGAGAAAGTGCTTTTGTTCCTCGTGGACACACACTCACTCGCTCATGTGACGGTCAGGGTTCAGTGCTCATTTCACACCAGCAAAGTGGCGTTTTAGCAGCTCTAATATCTCACCTGCCTCGATCTCCTCCATGATGAAAGGGTGACACTGCTCCCATTCTTTTGTAGTCACATTTGAAGAACCAGAGAGCTTATTGAAGACATTTGTTTCAATTACTCTGAATGTAAAATATTAAACCGAAGCTCCAGATTTTCACGTCTATGGAGAAAAATTTGTGTCAATATTATACAATAAAAAATTGAATTTGAGATTAAAAAAAAATGTTTGCTAACAAAATTGTGATTTCAAAAATCCAAATGATACCAATGAACTATTAATTTAATTTAACAGCAGAATGTACAATCTTTTATTATTTTTTGGTTTTACTTAACTACCACGATGCAACTTTTGTTAAACTACCTCATTT
Organism: Thalassoma bifasciatum; assembly: GCA_008086565.1. Classification (NCBI taxonomy): domain Eukaryota; kingdom Metazoa; phylum Chordata; class Actinopteri; order Labriformes; family Labridae; genus Thalassoma; species Thalassoma bifasciatum. The sequence goes on from RPOG01001181.1 coordinate 52,539, forward strand.
AATATCTGCATCATTCCACTACTCACCACTGCACTCTTATCATATATATATAAATATATATATAGGCCTGAAATATTCGTCTTCTCTATTTCTTATTATTTTGGGTCTATAGTTATTGATACTATACTATATTTTTTTATTTATTTATTTATTATTATTATTATTATTATTATTATTATTATTATTATTATTTTCCCTTTCATGACTTACTATTACCTTGTATAAGAGAGCACAGTCTACCAAAACAAATTCCTTGTATGTTCACCTGGTGATTAAAGTTGATTCTGAATAAATGAAATATATTTGCGATTGAAAGTTTTTCTTGTGAAATTGACTTTTTTTTTTTTTTTTTTTCAGATCAATTTTTCATCTCACAAAACACAGATTCATTTGCGAGTTGTCACACAGTTTCTCTGAGTGACGCTGACCAATCAGGAGGCTTCTTGCATCTTTCAGAGGAAGCCCCGCCCATGAGAACCACGAAGAAAGCAAACTTCATGAAAGGTGAAAGCAAAATCTGGAAACGTAAATGAATCTGTGGTTTGTGAGATGAAAACTTAGATCTGAAAATAAAAAAGTGGATTTAACAAAGAAAAGTTTCAATCACTACTGTGTTTCATTTATTCATCTGAATCATTTGGATTTTTGAAATCACAATTTTGCTTGCAATTTTTTTTTGTCTCATTTTTTTCTAATTGCATAATGTTGATAAATTTCTCTCTGCACATCAGCTCTGAATCCTCTGGTCATCATCTGAAAGTGTTAAAGGTAGAGCTGAACCCTCCAAGAGTCACAGCTCTTCACACCTTTCAGCTCATTGCTTCAGCCCACTGCCCTGTGGGGTGAGTAACCCCCACAGGGGACACTGAGACACCGTGGACACTTGGCATCACACCTATTCTTGAGCCCTGGACAAAAAGTCTATTAATAATCCGTCAGTCAGCCAGTGAAGATCTCCTTTCTTCCTGTTCTCTCTCAGAGTTAAATGCACTTAAATTAAAATCCAGTGGGCTCACTTGCAGAAATCAAGAGTACCATCTGCATTGTAGAAAATCTACCCCAAACAAAAACTAAACACCCACCATATGTCTGCCTCTTCTTCTGCAGCAACCTGCAGGAAAATGAAGCCAACGGGAAAGTTTTCACTGACTGTGAGTGAAAAGGATTTTTTTAAATATATTTCTTAACTGGTCTAATGTCTGGTGTTAAAGTCAGTTGACCATTAAGATTAATCAGTTCATCCAAAACAGCAGGGGTTCTCAAAGTGGGGGTCGGGACCCCCAGGGGGGTCGCTGGAGGGGGGTAGCGAGATGATTTTAGTTTAGAGGGAATATCCACAGCTATCCCAGACCACAACTAAGGTACTAACGCCGTTTGGCTCAACATACCTATGTGAAAAGACTTTCTTGGCCTTGTCATTTATTAAATATATATAAAAATATATATCTTGGATGAACATGGTGGATGATCTCTACAAAATTAAACCCAGAATGGAATTGCTGACACAGGCGCAGTGGGGAATTAGCTCAAATGGTAGAGCGCTCGCTTAGCATGCGAGAGGTAGCGGGATCGATGCCCGCATTCTCCAGGTCGCCCTTGGCTTCGCTGCCCTCCCTTTACTCGCTGAGTTATTGACAATAACCTTCTTTATGGCAGCCATTTGGTAACATTCAGCATGGCAGCCCTATAGGGATCAGGGGAAATGGCAAATTTCTGCTCTTTCTTCTGGTCGCTCATACTATTAAGTTTCAGCAAGTGTATGGTATCTCAAGAAAATCTGGACAAAACCACAAAGCCAACCCGACTAAGCCATACAGAGGGGAAAAGATAACCAAACCGTGTAGAGTCGAGAAGGGTTGAGCCGAGCCGAATAGGGATGGAATTGTATTGTGGAAAAGCGCCAGTAGAGGTATGGAGGAGCGCGCCACGGGAGTTAAACAGCAGCACTGCCCGCCTGAACAGGGACTTGAACCCTGGACCCTCAGATTAAAAGTCTGATGCTCTACCGACTGAGCTATCCAGGCTACATGTAACCTCCCTTTCTGGCAAAAGAGCGACAATAACTTCAAATCCCAGTGCGCTGAGCCCTGAGCACTACTTCAAGGTCCGCTTAGCAGACTGTGGTTACTAGTAGCCGGCACACATTATGTCCCTCTGCTCGATGCGCCTGGCACTCTTCATACTACCTGTGTGCCCTGGTTGTTCTGCCGGAGAGGGGAGGGAGAGAAAGAGACCTGCCAACAGATGCACCAGGAAGCACCGAAGGAACAGAACGGCCCCCAATTCTGAACTTTTTTCAGCTCTAGTTTGCTTGCACCATTTTGAATTACAACTTATAAAGCAGATGCTTGCACGCACACTGGAATTTCTCCTGCAGAGAAACTTGAAAGATGACAGGTTGGCAGGACGGACAGGAAGCAAAGCTCTGCTCCCTGTCCCAAAGGATTTCTTGGTTAGTCGTGCAACTCATTTCAATGATCTGGCCCACCCAACCAGATCTCGTGGCAAACGGACACGAAAACTCGGTTAAGGTTACGAGAAACCCAGGGACAGGCGTCGGGGCCACACAACTACACGGCTCCTTTGACCACGGCAGAGCGACGTCGACGGCCAAGGGGACAGAAGATGCCTAGGGTGGCCTGTGACTTTCGGGGGGTTTTTTCCGCAGCGGCACTGAAAATTCATTCATCTGAAGTTAAGTATGCCAAGTTATGTGCAAAGCACAATGAGGGGGGTTCCACTTAAAGGAAAGGAAGTGGCGCCTTAGCAGAGGCTGACCGATGAGATAGCGGTGGAGATAGCAGAGGATGGTTTCGATCCATCGACCTCTGGGTTATGGGCCCAGCACGCTTCCGCTGCGCCACTCTGCTCCACGTGTGGGCAGGTCTGGCTTGTCTGTCTGTGCCTCTCTCCCCCATGGGCAAGGGGAAAGGAAACTTAAAAAGTACCCTCAAAAGACTGACTTACTCAACAAATACAGCAGCCCCCATGTTGGAACTCTTTCAGCTCCTGATAACTTGCACATTTAAGCGCCCAGCATCCATCTCTCTTACTCGTTCCCCCTGAATGAACTTGAATGGTGTCGTGAAAACAGACCAAGCGTTGACCCTTCAAATGGGGCAAAGCTTTGGCTAGGTCATCTCCCGAGGAGAAGGCCACATTATGGCAGTGGTGGGATTTGAACCCACGCCTCCTGAGAGACTGGAGCCTAAATTAAGCACCTTAGACCACTCAGCCACACTACCTTGCAGCTGCAATTGAGGCCCGTGAGCACTGCGGCAACCGGGTATCTTGACATGTTTCATCAGCGAGCAGGAACTTGGATGCAGTGTGTCAGCTGAGGCGGCCCGACCCTTTGGCTGTGTCTCAAATGGTGCACAAACCCGAGCACACTTATTTGAAGTGCAACTTCAAATCCCAGTGAGCTGAGCTCTGAGCACGACTTCAAGGTCAGCTTAGCGGACTGTGGTTACTCATAGCCTTATACAACCTGTGTGCCCTTGTTTTTCTGCCGGAGAGGAGAGGGAGAGAAAGAGACCTGCCAACAGATGCACCAGGAAGCACCGAAGGAACAGAGCGGCCCCCATTTCTGAACTTTTTTCAGCTCTAGCTTACTTGCAAACAAGAGGCTGGCTTTTCAGCACGAGACGATGCTCCAGCAATGGCGCATGAGTGCAAGATCCCACAGGTGGTCCCGGCGGGCCCTTAAGTGCCAGAGTGCCAGAATGCCAGAGTGAATCAACCACCCAGTTTTTTTGATGCCACACCAGCATAAAGTCTCTGCGACGAGGATGGGATTCGAACCCACGCGTGCAGAGCACAATGGATTAGCAGTCCATCGCCTTAACCACTCGGCCATCTCGTCACCGAGCGCCACCTTTACAAGGGCAACGCACCTGTTATTTGGTTTCCTCCCCGCAACAACCCAGGGAATCTTGAATCTCAGGGGCATTTTGACACCGCCAGGGGAGGAGGACATGGGAAGCGCAGTGGGGAATTAGCTCAAATGGTAGAGTGCTCGCTTAGCATGCGAGAGGTAGCGGGATCGATGCCCGCATTCTCCAGGTCGCCCTTGGCTTCGCTGCCCTCCCTTGTCTCGCTGATTTATCGACAATAACCTTCTTTATGGCAGCCATTTGGTAACATTCAGCATGGCAGCCCTATAGGGATCAGGGGAAATGGCAAATTTCTGCTCTTTCTTCTGGTCGCTCATACAATTAAGTTTCAGCAAGTGTATGGTTTTGATAATCTCTAGAAAATCTGGACAAAACCGCAAAGCCAACCCGACTAAGCCATACAGAGGGGCTCGGAGGCCTTAAATTGCAGACACTGAAAGTCAGTCTCACTATTCCAGAGCTCTTCTCCTCAGATGTCCAGGGGAAGCACCAGGACCCAGGAACATGTCATTTAGCAGCCAAAATCAGGAACGAGCTAGCCAGGAGTCGAACCTGGAATCTTCTGATCCGTAGTCAGACGCGTTATCCATTGCGCCACTAGCCCCCCTTCTGCCTTGGATGGGACCCGCCTTCGACGCCCACTTCACACAAAGCCAGTGGGCTCCGAGCGGGAGAGCTGCGTGGAAAAAGGCCGCTGACAAAAGCCCAATCAGGTCATACCAGAGCTGACAAAAGAGACATTGGCCCATGCCCACCGCTTTGAATTCATACTGATAGAAGCAGACGCCTGCACACACACTGGATGCTGCCCAATATGAACCGCTGTATTACAAATTACTTTAGAAAACTTTGGAAAAAAAAGGGAAATTTCCGGTGACACCGTGTATACAATCATGTTTTATTACAAACACAACACAATATCTACTGTATCACGCACTTCTGCACAGCACTTTAGCGCAGCTGTGTTATAAGATCCACGCCCACCGTGAGTCTGTAGTTGGGCTGGTGGAAAAGATAACCAAACCGTGTAGAGTCGAGAAGGGTTGAGCCAAGCCGAATAGGGATGGAATTGTATAGTGGAAAAGCTCCAGTAGAGGTATGGAGGAGCGCGCCACGGGAGTTAAACAGCAGCACTGCCCGCCTGAACAGGGACTTGAACCCTGGACCCTCAGATTAAAAGTCTGATGCTCTACCGACTGAGCTATCCAGGCTACGTGTAACCTCCCTTTCTGGCAAAAGAGCGACAATAACTTCAAATCCCAGTGCGCTGAGCCCTGAGCACTACTTCAAGGTCCGCTTAGCAGACTGTGGTTACTAGTAGCCGGCACACATTATGTCCCTCTGCTCGATGCGCCTGGCACTCTTCATACTACCTGTTTGCCCTGGTTGTTCTGCCAGAGAGGGGAGGGAGAGAAAGAGACCTGCCAACAGATGCACCAGGAAGCACCGGAGGAACAGAACAGCCCCCAATTCCGAACTTTTTTCAGCTCTAGTTTGCTTGCACCATTTTGAATTACAACTAATAAAGCAGATGCTTGCACGCACACTGGAATTTCTCCTGCAGAGAAACTTGAAAGATGACAGGTTGGCAGGACGGACAGGAAGCAAAGCTCTGCTCCCTGTCCCAAAGGATTTCTTGGTTAGTCGTGCAACTCATTTCAATGATCTGGCCCACCCAACCAGTAGAGCACCGTTTGCCTGTGCTTTTGAGCCAATTCCAATGCTCTTTGGGTCCCTGTCCGCAGCCCCGGTGTGTTGATGTGTGGAGGAAACTGGTGCCGTCTCGCTGCAGCTGCCGGTTCCCCTGTCTTCTACGGATCCCACCGGACACAGAAAGCCGCCCAAAAAAGGGCAGCGGCACTGAAAATTCATTCATCTGAAGCAAAGTTTGCCACGGTATGTGCAAAGCACAACAGATGGGGTTTGACTTAAAGGAAAGGAAGTGGCGCCTAAGCAGAGGCTGAACGATGAGGTAGCAGTGGAGATAGCAGAGGATGGTTTCGATCCATCGACCTCTGGGTTATGGGCCCAGCACGCTTCCGCTGCGCCACTCTGCTCCACTGAGGGCAGGTCTGGCTTGTCTGTGTGTGCCTCTCTCCCCCATGGGCAAGGGGAAAGAAAACTTAAAAAGTACCCTCAAAAGACTGACTTACTCAACAAATACAGCAGCCCCCATGTTGGAACTCTTTCAGCTCCTTATAACCTACACACTTAAGCGCCCAGCATCTATCTCTCTTACTCGTTCCCCCTGAATGAACTTGAATGGTGTCGTGAAAACAGACCAAGCGTTGACCCTTCAAATGGGGCAAAGCTTTGGCTAGATCATCTCCCGAGGAGAAGGCCACAGTATGGCAGTGGTGGGATTTGAACCCACGCCTCCTGAGAGACTGGAGCCTAAATCCAGCGCCTTAGACCACTCGGCCACACTACCTTGTAGCTGCAATTGAGGCCCGTGAGCACTGCGGCAACCGGGTATCTTGACATGTTTCATCAGCGAGCAGGAACTTGGATGCGGTGTGTCAGCTGAGGCGGCCCGACCCTTTGGCTGTGTCTCAAATGGCGCACAAACCCGAGCACACTTATTTGAAGTGCAACTTCAAATCCCAGTGAGCTGAGCTCTGAGCACAACTTCAAGGTCCGCTTAGCGGACTGTGGTTACTCATAGCCTTACACAACCTGTGTGCCCTGGTTGTTCTGCCGGAGAGGGGAGGGAGAGAAAGAGACCTGCCAACAGATGCACCAGGAAGCACCGAAGGAACAGAGCGGCCCCCATTTCTGAACTTTTTTCAGCTCTAGCTTTCTTGCAAACAGGAGGCTGGCTTTTCAGCACGAGACGATGCTCCAGCAATGGCGCATGAGTGCAAGATCCCACAGGTGGTCCCGACGGGCCCATGAGTGCCAGAGTGCCAGAGTGAATCAACCACCCAGTTTTTTTGATGCCACACCAGCATAAAGTCTCTACGACGAGGATGGGATTCGAACCCACGCGTGCAGAGCACAATGGATTAGCAGTCCATCGCCTTAACCACTCGGCCACCTCGTCACCGAGCGCCATCATCAGGGTGGCAACGCACCTGTTATTTGGTTTCCTCCCCGCAACAACCCAGGGAATCTTGAATCTCAGGGGCATTTTGACAGCGCCGGGGGAGGAGGACGCGGGAAGCGCAGTGGGGAATTAGCTCAAATGGTAGAGCGCTCGCTTAGCATGCGAGAGGTAGCGGGATCAATGCCCGCATTCTCCAGGTCGCCCTTGGCTTCGCTGCCCTCCCTTGTCTCGCTGAGTTATCGACAATAACCTTCTTTATGGCAGCCATTTGGTAACATTCAGCATGGCAGCCCTATAGGGATCAGGGGAAATGGCAAATTTCTGCTCTTTCTTCTGGTCGCTCATACAATTAAGTTTCAGCAAGTGTATGGTTTTGATGATCTCTAGAAAATCTGGACAAAACCGCAAAGCCAACCCGACTAAGCCATACAGAGGGGCTCGGAGGCCTTAAATTGCAGACACTGAAAGTCAGTCTCACTATTCCAGAGCTCTTCTCCTCAGTTGTCCAGGGGAAGCACCAGGACCCAGGAACATGTCATTTAGCAGCCAAAATCAGGAACGAGCTAGCCAGGACAGCTTGGACCTTAGAAGACTAGGCATCAGTGACGCGTTATCCATTGCGCCACTAGCCCCCCTACTGCCTTGGATGGGACCCGCCTTCGACGCCCACTTCACACAAAGCCAGTGGGCTCCGAGCGGGAGAGCTGCGTGGAAAAAGGCCGCTGACAAAAGCCCAATCAGGTCATACCAGGGCTGACAAAAGAGACATTGGTCCATGCCCACCGCTTTGAATTCATACTGATAGAAGCAGACGCCTGCACACACACTGGATGCTGCCCAATATGAACCGCTGTATTACTTTAATGAAATCTTTTGAAACCTTTTTTTTCCCTTTAAAGGCCACTGTGGCACATATGTTAGTACAAAATAATGTTTGTGTTGTGTTATAGATGACATACACGCACTTCTGCACAGCACTTTAGCGCAGCTGTGTTATAAGATCCACGCCCACCGTGAGTCTGTAGTTGGGCTGGTGGAAAAGATAACCAAACCGTGTANGAAGCAGACGCCTGCACACACACTGGATGCTGCCCAATATGAACCGCTGTATTACTTTAATGAAATCTTTTGAAACCTTTTTTTTCCCTTTAAAGGCCACTGTGGCACATATGTTAGTACAAAATAATGTTTGTGTTGTGTTATAGATGACATACACGCACTTCTGCACAGCACTTTAGCGCAGCTGTGTTATAAGATCCACGCCCACCGTGAGTCTGTAGTTGGGCTGGTGGAAAAGATAACCAAACCGTGTAAAGTCAAGAAGGGTTGAGCCGAGCCGAATAGGGATGGAATTGTATAGTGGAAAAGCNCCACTCTGCTCCACGTGTGGGCAGGTCTGGCTTGTCTGTGTGTGCCTCTCTCCCCCATGGGCAAGGGGAAAGAAAACCTTAAAAGTGCCCTCAAAAGACTGACTTACTCAACAAATACAGCAGCCCCCATGTTGGAACTCTTTCAGCTCCTGATAACTTGCACATTTAAGCGCCCAGCATCTATGAGAGAATGAGCAAGGGGGACTTACCTGAACTCTTTTGTCTGGTTCACAACTGGGAAGTTTACCCCGTTTCGAAACCGATCCAGTAGAGAGCTCCTCTTCCGCACAATATGGCAGTGGTGGGATTTGAACCCACGCCTCCTGAGAGACTGGAGCCTTAATCCAGCGCCTTAGACCACTCGGCCACACTACCTTGCAGCTGCAATTGAGGCCCGTGAGCACTGCGGCAACCGGGTATCTTGACATGTTTCATCAGCGAGCAGGAACTTGGATGCGGTGTCAGCTGAGGCGGCCCGACCCTTTGGCTGTGTCCCAAATGGCGCACAAACCCCAGATCACTTACTTGAAGTGCACCGTGCACTTCTGGGCACTGACTGGAACGGTGCACTAAATCCTTTCAGGGTAGTCTCGTCCCACATCGCAGACTGTGGCTTCTATGGCTTTGCTGGTGCGCAGCTCTCCATCAACGGGGGACAACACATAAGAGGTTAACAGTGCGCACAATGGAACGATGGCACCTTGGAATGTGGAGGAAGTGAAAAGTGGGGTTTGGTCGCAGCTAAACCAGATTGGCCTGGCAAGCGGTTGGAGGCCTGCATGGAGATGTGGGCGTACTACTTCTGCCCAAAGGAGCACAAGAAGTCCGTCCCCCCTGTCGCGCCTTGGACTCCCACAGAGCATCCCCCTCCGCGTCGTGCCCCCAATTTGTCGCCGTGACGGGCGGACTTGTCCCTGAACTTGGGACCTGGGAGTCTAATTTTCAGACTACGAGATGGCTGACTCCTATCCAGGCTACGTGAAGTCCTCCTTTCTGGCAAAAGCGCAACAATAACTTCAAATCCCAGTGCGCTGAGCTCTGAGCACGACTTCAAGGTCCACTTAGCGGAGTGTGGTTGCGAGTAGCCAGCACACATTATGTCCCTCTGCTCGACGCGCCTGGCACTCTTCATACTACCTGTGTGCCCTGCTTGTTCTGCCGGAGAGGGGAGGGAGAGAAAGAGACCTGCCAACAGATGCACCAGGAAGCACCGAAGGAACAGAGCGGCCCCCATTTCTGAACTTTCTCAGCTCTAGCTTACTTGCAAACAGGAGGCTGGCTTTTCAGCACGAGACGATGCTCCAGCAATGGCGCATGAGTGCAAGATCCCACAGGTGGTCCTGACGGGCCCATGAGTGCCAGAGTGCCAGAGTGAATCAACCACCCAGTTTTTTCGATGCCACGCCAGCATAAAGTCTCTGTGACGAGGATGGGATTCGAACCCACGCGTGCAGAGCACAATGGATTAGCAGTCCATCGCCTTAACCACTCGGCCACCTCGTCACCGAGCGCTATCATCAGGGTGGCAACGCACCTGTTATTTGGTTTCCTCCCCGCAACAACCCAGGGAATCTTGAATCTCAGGGGCATTTTGACTGCGCCGGGGGAGGAGGACACGGGAAGCGCAGTGGGGAATTAGCTCAAATGGTAGAGCGCTCGCTTAGCATGCGAGAGGTAGCGGGATCAATGCCCGCATTCTCCAGGTCGCCCTTGGCTTCGCTGTCCTCCCTTGTCTCGCTGAGTTATCGACAATAACCTTCTTTATGGCAGCCATTTGGTAACATTCAGCATGGCAGCCCTATAGGGATCAGGGGAAATGGCAAAGTTCTGCTCTTTCTTCTGCTCGCTCATACTATTAAGTTTCAGCAAGTGTATGGTTTTGATGATCTCAAGAAAATCTGGAAAAAAACCACAAAGCCAACCCGACTAAGCCATACAGAGGGGCTCGGAGGCCTTAAATTGCAGACACTGAAAGTCAGTCTCACTATTCCAGAGCTCTTCTCCTCAGTTGTCCAGGGGAAGCACCAGAACCCAGGAACATGTCATTTAGCAGCCAATTAGTCCTTGCTCGATCGGTCCTCAGCTTGGACCTTAGAAGACTAGGGTAGTCAGACGCGTTATCCATTGCGCCACTAGCCCCCCTACTGCCTTGGATGGGACCCGCCTTCGACGCCCACTTCACACAAAGCCAGTGGGCTCCGAGCGGGAGAGCTGCGTGGAAAAAGGCCGCTGACAAAAGCCAAATCAGGTCATACCCGGGCTGAAAAAGGAGACATTGGCCCATGCCTACCGCTTTGAATTCATACTGATCGAAGCAGACGCCTGCACACACACTGGATGCTGCCCAATATGAACCGCTGTATTACTTTAATGAAATCTTTTGAAACCTTTTTTTTCCCTTTAAAGGCCACTGTGGCACATAACAATCATGTTTTATTACAAACACAACACAATATCTACTGTATGTGCGTGAAGACGTGTCGTGAAATCGCGTCGACACAATATTCTAGCACGCCCACCGTGAGTCTGTAGTTGGGCTGGTGGAAAAGATAACCAAACCGTGTAAAGTCAAGAAGGGTTGAGCCGAGCCGAATAGGGATGGAATTGTATAGTGGAAAAGCGCCAGTAGAGGTATGGAGGAGCGCGCCACGGGAGTTAAACAGCAGCACTGCCCGCCTGAACAGGGACTTGAACCCTGGACCCTCAGATTAAAAGTCTGATGCTCTACCGACTGAGCTATCCAGGCTACATGTAACCTCCCTTTCTGGCAAAAGAGCGACAATAACTTCAAATCCCAGTGCGCTGAGCCCTGAGCACTACTTCAAGGTCCGCTTAGCAGACTGTGGTTACTCGTAGCAGGCACACATTATGTCCCTCTGCTCGATGCGCCTGGCACTCTTCATACTACCTGTGTGCCCTGGTTGTTCTGCCGGAGAGGGGAGGGAGAGAAAGAGACCTGCCAACAGATGCACCAGGAAGCACCGAAGGAACAGAACGGCCCCCAATTCTGAACTTTTTTCAGCTCTAGTTTGCTTGCACCATTTTGAATTACAACTAATAAAGCAGATGCTTGCACGCACACTGGAATTTCTCCTGCAGAGAAACTTGAAAGATGACACGATGGCAGGACGGACAGGAAGAAAAGCTCTGCTCCCTGTCACAAAGGCTTTCTTGGTTAGTCGTGCAACTCATTTCAATGATCTGGACCACCAAGCCAGTCGAGCACCGTTTGCCTGTGCTTTTGAGCCAGTTCCAATGCTCTTTGGGTCCCTGTCCGCAGCCCCGGTGTGTTGATGTGCCGAGGAAACTGGTGCCGTCTCGCTGCAGCTGCCGGTTCCCCTGTCTTCTACGGATCCCACCGGACACTGAAAGCCCCCCAAAAAAGGGCAGCGGCACTGAAAATTCATTCATCTGAAGCAAAGTTTGCCACGGTATGTGCAAAGCACAACAGATGGGGTTCCACTTAAAGGAAAGGAAGTGGCGCCTAAGCAGAGGCTGANGAGGAAACTGGTGCCGTCTCGCTGCAGCTGCCGGTTCCCCTGTCTTCTACGGATCCCACCGGACACTGAAAGCCCCCCAAAAAAGGGCAGCGGCACTGAAAATTCATTCATCTGAAGCAAAGTTTGCCACGGTATGTGCAAAGCACAACAGATGGGGTTCCACTTAAAGGAAAGGAAGTGGCGCCTAAGCAGAGGCTGACCGATGAGATAGCGGTGGAGCTAGCAGAGGATGGTTTCGATCCATCGATCTCTGGGTTATGGGCCCAGCACGCTTCCGCTGCGCCACTCTGCTCCACGTGTGGGCAGGTCTGGCTTGTCTGTGTGTGCCTCTCTCCCCCATGGGCAAGGGGAAAGAAAACCTTAAAAGTGCCCTCAAAAGACTGACTTACTCAACAAATACAGCAGCCCCCATGTTGGAACTCTTTCAGCTCCTGATAACTTGCACATTTAAGCACCCAGCATCTATCTCTCTTACTCGTTCCCCCTGAATGGACTTGAGAAAACAGACCAAGTGTTGACCCTTCAAATGGGGCAAAGCTTTGGCTAGGTCATCTCCCGAGAAGAAGGCCACATTATGGCAGTGGTGGGATTTGAACCCACGCCTCCTGAGAGACTGGAGCCTAAATCCAGCGCCTTAGACCACTCGGCCACACTACCTTGCAGCTCCAATTGAGGCCCGTGAGCACTGCGGCAACCGGGTATCTTGACATGTTTCATCAGCGAGCAGGAACTTGGATGCAGTGTGTCAGCTGAGGCGGCCCGACCCTTTGGCTGTGTCTCAAATGGTGCACAAACCCGAGCACACTTATTTGAAGTGCAACTTCAAATCCCAGTGAGCTGAGCTCTGAGCACAACTTCAAGGTCAGCTTAGCGGACTGTGGTTACTCATAGCCTTATACAACCTGTGTGCCCTTGTTTTTCTGCCGGAGAGGAGAGGGAGAGAAAGAGACCTGCCAACAGATGCACCAGGAAGCACCAAAGTAACAGAGCGGCCCCCATTTCTGAACTTTCTCAGCTCTAGCTTACTTGCAAACAGGAGGCTGGCTTTTCAGCACGTGACGATGCTCCAGCAATGGCGCATGAGTGCAAGATCCCACAGGTGGTCCCGACGGACCCTTAAGTGCCAGAGTGCCAGAATGCCAGAGTGAATCAACCACCCAGTTTTTTTGATGCCACACCAGCATAAAGTCTCTGTGACGAGGATGGGATTCGAACCCACGCGTGCAGAGCACAATGGATTAGCAGTCCATCGCCTTAACCACTCGGCCATCTCGTCACCGAGCACCACCTTTACAAGGGCAACGCACCTGTTATTTGGTTTCCTCCCCGCAACAACCCAGGGAATCTTGAATCTCAGGGGCATTTTGACAGCGCCGGGGGAGGAGGACACGGGACGCGCAGTGGGGAATTAGCTCAAATGGTAGAGTGCTCGCTTAGCATGCGAGAGGTAGCGGGATCAATGCCCGCATTCTCCAGGTCGCCCTTGGCTTCGCTGCCCTCCCTTGTCTCGCTGAGTTATCGACAATAACCTTCTTTATGGCAGCCATTTGGTAACATTCAGCATGGCAGCCCTATAGGGATCAGGGGAAATGGCAAATTTCTGCTCTTTCTTCTGGTCGCTCATACAATTAAGTTTCAGCAAGTGTATGGTTTTGATGATCTCAAGAAAATCTGGACAAAACCACAAAGCCAACCCGACTAAGCCATACAGAGGGGCTCGGAGGCCTTAAATTGCAGACACTGAAAGTCAGTCTCACTATTCCAGAGCTCTTCTCCTCAGATGTCCAGGGGAAGCACCAGAACCCAGGAACATGTCATTTAGCAGCCAAAATCAGGAACGAGCTAGCCAGGAGTCGAACCTGGAATCTTCTGATCCGTAGTCAGACGCGTTATCCATTGCGCCACTAGCCCCCCTACTGCCTTGGATGGGACACGCCTTCGACGCCCACTTCACACAAAGCCAGTGGGCTCCGAGCGGGAGAGCTGCGTGGAAAAAGGCCGCTGACAAAAGCCAAATCAGGTCATACCAGGGCTGACCAAAGAGACATTGGCCCATGCCCACCGCTTTGAATTCATACTGATAGAAGCAGACGCCTGCACACACACTGGATGCTGCCCAATATGAACCGCTGTATTACTTTAATGAAATCTTTTGAAACCTTTTTTTTCCCTTTAAAGGCCACTGTGGCACATAACAATCATGTTTTATTACAAACACAACACAATATCTACTGTATCACGCACTTCTGCACAGCACTTTAGCGCAGCTGTGTTATAAGATCCACGCCCACCGTGAGTCTGTAGTTGGGCTGGTGGAAAAGATAACCAAACCGTGTAAAGTCAAGAAGGGTTGAGCCGAGCCGAATAGGGATGGAATTGTATAGTGGAAAAGCTCCAGTAGAGGTATGGAGGAGCGCGCCAAGGGAGTTAAACATCAGCACTGTCCGCCTGAACAGGGACTTGAACCCTGGACCCTCAGATTAAAAGTCTGATGCTCTACCGACTGAGCTATCCAGGCTACATGTAACCTCCCTTTCTGGCAAAAGAGCGACAATAACTTCAAATCCCAGTGCGCTGAGCCCTGAGCACTACTTCAAGGTCCGCTTAGCAGACTGTGGTTACTAGTAGCAGGCACACATTATGTCCCTCTGCTCGATGCGCCTGGCACTCTTCATACTACCTGTGTGCCCTGGTTGTTCTGCTGGAGAGGGGAGGGAGAGAAAGAGACCTGCCAACAGATGCACCAGGAAGCACAGAAGGAACAGAACGGCCCCCATTTCTGAACTTTTTTCAGCTCTAGTTTGCTTGCACCATTTTGAATTACAACTTATAAAGCAGATGCTTGCACGCACATTGGAATTTCTCCTGCAGAGAAACTTGAAAGATGACAGGTTGGCAGGACGGACAGGAAGAAAAGCTCTGCTCCCTGTCCCAAAGGATTTCTTGGTTAGTCGTGCAACTCATTTCAATGATCTGGCCCACCCAACCAGTAGAGCACCGTTTGCCTGTGCTTTTGAGCCAATTCCAATGCTCTTTGGGTCCCTGTCCGCAGCCCCGGTGTGTTGATGTGTGGAGGAAACTGGTGCCGTCTCGCTGCAGCTGCCGGTTCCCCTGTCTTCTACGGATCCCACCGGACACTGAAAGCCCCCAAAAAAGGGCAGCGGCACTGAAAATTCATTCATCTGAAGCAAAGTTTGCCACGGTATGTGCAAAGCACAACGGATGGGGTTTGACTTAAAGGAAAGGAAGTGGCACCTAAGCAGAGGCTGACCGATGAGATAGCAGTGGAGATAGCAGAGGATGGTTTCGATCCATCGACCTCTGGGTTATGGGCCCAGCACGCTTCCGCTGCGCCACTCTGCTCCACTGAGGGCAGGTCTGGCTTGTCTGTGTGTGCCTCTCTCCCCCATGGGCAAGGGGAAAGAAAACCTAAAAAGTACCCTCAAAAGACTGACTTACTCAACAAATACAGCAGCCCCCATGTTGGAACTCTTTCAGCTCCTCATAACTTGCACATTTAAGCGCCCAGCATCTATCTCTCTTACTCGTTCCCTCCTGAATTGACCTGAATTGAGTCGTGAAAACAGATCGAGTGTTGACCCTTCAAATGGGCCAAAGCTTTGGCTCGTCATCTCTCTTTGTGTTGTGTTATAGATGACATACACGCACTTCTGCACAGCACTTTATCGCAGCTGTGTTATAAGATCCACACCCACCGTGAGTCTGTAGTTGGGCTGATTAAAAGTCTGATGCTCTACCGACTGAGCTATCCAGGCCACATCCAGGGAACCGATTGTCCCTGAAAAGAGTAAGTGAACATAGCTGACAGTCTTCAGCAATGTTTCTGTGACATCTCCTTGTTAAGTTTACTCAACGTCTTTTTGTATTTGCTTAGTTTTGTGATGTTAGGGTTAGGGTTTAAACTTAAAATTGGAGAATACAATGAAGTTGATCTTTTTAAGTGTCACCCAATAAAGTAAGCCAAGTTGGCCTGAACTGAACTATAGAGTTGTGTTTACTCAGTAGAATCTAGGAAACTGATGGTTGAAGTGTCACTTCAGGGTTATAGTGTAACATTTCATACAAATACCACAAATTGTAGGAAAAAGTCACACAAAATGCTAATTTAGAAAAAACGTTAATGTCCCATAAATATCCAGGGCATTGAACTTTATTGATTTCTGTGAGTTTGCCACAAAATATTGAGCAATGTTATTTCAACCAAGGAAACTCTGGCATGAAACAAGGAAAAATCAGTTTTACTTGTAATTGAATGCTACTGCACTTTAAAAACAACAAAACAAGTTGTGTTCACCCAAAATATTAAGGCAACTGTATGCACTGGAGTTCTGAGTTTGGGGGCCAACTAAAAATCTTAGGTTTGAACCAACCAATACATTTTTGTTCAGGTAAGTTATCTTTCACACGTATGAAGCTTAAAGTTTTGCGTACTACATACCAAGAATCCTGCAAGTGAAATCACTGGTGGGATTTGCACCTTTGACCTCTGAATCTGAATTGGTTGACTATGACTATGACCTTACTACTGAGCTACACCTCTCCCCAATTGAAGAATTTTTAATACAAGACTTAAAGAAAAATACTTTCTTTTATGGTAATAAAATCTGCAACTAACAGGAGATGTGGTTGCACATGTGGGAAATTGAAAATCTAGTGGACTTGAGTTGGAAACCCCGTTCTTTTGCTGAAGCAAACTCAAAGAATGAATTTACGGCCTCAAACCTGTGATTGGAAGTTTTACCAACTTAATTTATGAAATGAGACTAACTTAATACAACAAATATAATAAAGGTATTCAGACAACCACTCTCAAGTAGTTTGCAACAGAACTGAACATTTTTTTGTTTACTGAACCAAAAAAAATATTATCAGGCCAACAAATTGAAGTTTTAATTTTTACAGTGTGTGCAAAACATTCATTTTGCATGAAAAAAACTAGAAGAAAAGAGTACAAAAAAGGCACATTTGTAGCCTTCAATACTTCATCTCAACAACTAGACTGCGTGAGTGTCTGAACCACTCTTTTCTTTAACATAAAAAGTAAAATCCAACTCAAGTGAACTTGATTTAATGCAGATCAAACAAAACTGGTCCTTTTGTGAATTACTCAATTTTCAACGTTTTTAGTGAAGTTTCGAGTCACGTCAGCATAATTTTATCATTTACATAAGGCATGAGGGGTTGCTGGTCTACACTGACGGGCGAAGCTCATCCACGCCATGTAGCATAGGCAGTAGGTCCACTCCATGTAGTGTATGCGGCAGGTCAACGCCGTACAGCACAGATAGCTGGTCCATACTGTTCAGTGTAGGAAGCCAGTACACATTGTGTAGTGTAGGCAAGCATACACAGCTTGTGCCACCCGTGTGATTCATCCATGTACAGCAGACTTTCATGTCTGAAACAACTTTTGGTAAGAAATTAAGTTAAGTTCCTGGTTCCAAAAATATCAAATGAAACAGTAAAGACAACAATATTGTCTCTTGCTGTGTGGATGAACTCAAAAAGATTGCCTTACACTACTCAAACAATTCTGTTCCCAAAAATATTTATACTGTCTTGTATTTTGAACAAAAAAAAATGACTTCAATTCTAGATATATTTGTGTGAAGACACTGACTTGAATTTTTATTGTTGAGTTCAGGGATTCAGGTAAGTTAGATTTACTCTTCCCCAGATTTATTTTACTCAGAACAGATCACCAAAAATTACAATCGTAAAAATGGGAGTGTTGTCGGGTTTGTCACGGGCACCATGTTGCAGACTCCAGGTTTTACATGGTTCAGATCTACAGCTAAGTTAAAGGGGCTGTGATCAGTTTGAAGGTACAAAAAAGTCTCATTTTCAGATAAATGCCTCATTATAATATGTGATGTAAAATGAGATTATCAGTGCCATTATAGGTTATTTCTAAATGCCAACTCTTAGCTCCCCAATCAGGATAGACCAGGTCTGTTTTTCTCTCCTGAAAAGGATTTTTTCTTTTTATTAAGTAGTTATAGTGGAAGCAGGTCGAGGAGGTAGTTGAAGGGTTAATTGCAGGCTGTTTATAAGGGTACAAGTTTTATGTAAGTTTGTGCATGAGCAGAACTACAGTCAGGACTATTTCCTTAAGTGAAGCGTCTTTGGAGATTTTTCAGTAGCCAATGAAAAAGCAGTTGGAGCTCACTGCTGGGTTAGTTTCATGGAGGAAGAAGAAGTACAGGGCCTTACTCTACTTCTCCTCTTCTTTCCCTTCCTCCTCTCTGCTGAGTAAAGCAGGTCCCGCTAAGATCAGCCAATTAAAAGCAATGCCTGTTTAATCACCGCAAAATGGGCAACAAAAGGTGTTTAAAAAGTGCTGCTCACACACAAAATCCAGTCAATTAGAGGACAACCTTCCTGGGAGAACTCGCTTTCTATTTTAGGTTAATGCATCAACTCCCAGCGCACGTGTCCGTCCGCACACACAGATACACACACCGTCGGACACACACTGCTCTCACCAAATGCTGATGCGGGACTTTAGCGGTTCATTTAAAGCGCTGCTAAGGAGTCAAAGGTCCAGCCATCACTTTCATTAGGAGAGACACACTCACACACACTCACACACACACACATGGCAGGCAGCAGTGGGAGACACAGACACACAGGCAGCCACGCAGAATTAACAGTATGCACATAATTAACTGAAGTTAGACACCACGCTAATCTGCAACACTCTCCTCATCATGCCAATGAGGCTGAGCCGCTCTTCTTCTATCCTCTATATTTAACACACATCCTCTCTTTATCTGCAGCTCCTCCACGTCTCTCTCTCTCCCTCTATCTGCCCTCCTTATCCTCTCCACTGTTTGTCTCCTTTCTCTCACAGACACCGTGCCCGTCACTTTGCATTCAGCAGATAACGACACAAAANCTATTAAGTTTCAGCAAGTGTATGGTTTTGATGATCTCAAGAAAATCTGGACAAAACCACAAAGCCAACCCGACTAAGCCATACAGAGGGGCTCGGAGGCCTTAAATTGCAGACACTGAAAGTCAGTCTCACTATTCCAGAGCTCTTCTCCTCAGTTTTCCAGGGGAAGCACCAGGACCCAGGAACATGTCATTTAGCAGCCAAAATCAGGAACGAGCTAGCCAGGAGTCGAACCTGGAATCTTCTGATCCGTAGTCAGACGCGTTATCCATTGCGCCACTAGCCCCCCTACCGCCTTGGATGGGACCCGCCTTCGACGCCCACTTCACACAAAGCCAGTGGGCTCTGAGCGGGAGAGCTGCGTGGAAAAAGGCCGCTGACAAAAGCCAAATCAGGTCATACCAGGGCTGATAAAAGAGACATTGGCCCATGCCCACCACTTTGAATTCATACTGATAGAAGCAGACGCCTGCACACACACTGGATGCTGCCCAATATGAACCGCTGCATTTCTTTAATGAAATCTTTTGAAACCTTTTTTTTCCCTTTAAAGACCACGGTGGCACATATGTTAGTACAAAATTATGTTTGTGTTGTGTTATAGATGAACATACACGCACTTCTGCACAGCACTTTATCGCAGCTGTGTTATAAGATCCACGCCCACCGTGAGTCTGTAGTTGGGCTGGTGGAAAAGATAACCACACTGTGTAGAGTTGAGCCGAGCCGGATAGGGCTGGAATTGTAGAGTGGAAAAGCGCCAGTAGAGGTATGGAGGAGCGCGCCACAGGAGTTAAAATGCAGCACTGCCCGCCTGAACAGGGACTTGAACCCTGGACCCTCAGATTAAAAGTCTGATGCTCTACCGACTGAGCTATCCAGGCTTCGTGAAGCCCTCCTTTCTGGCAAAAGAGCAACAATAACTTCAAAGCCAGTGCACTGAGCCCTGAGCACGACTTCAAGGTCCGCTTAGCGGACTGTGGTTCTTAGCAGCAGGCACACGTATTGTCACTCTGCTCAACGCACCTGGCACTCCACATACTGCACCAGGAAGCACCAGGGAACAGAGCAGCCCCTGATTCTGAACTTTTTTCAGCTCTAGTTTGCTTGCACACACTGGAATTTCTCCTGCAGAGAAACTTGAAAGATGACACGTTGGCAGGACAGACAGGAAGAAAAGCTCTGCTCCCTGTCACAAAGGCTTTCTTGGTTAGTCGTGCCCCTCATTTCAATGATCTGGCCCACCCAACCAGTCGAGCACCGTTTGCCTGTGCTTTTGAGCCAATTCCAATGCTCTTTGGGTCCCTGTCCGCAGCCCCGATGTGTTGATGTGCGGAGGAAACTGGTGCCGTCTTGTGCAGCTGCCGGTTCCCCTGTCTTCTACGGATCCCACCGGACACTGAAAGCCCCCCAAAAAAGGGCAGCGGCACTGAAAATTCATTCATCTGAAGCAAAGTTTGCCATGTTTTGTGCAAAGCACAACGGATGGGGTTTGACTTAAAGGAAAGGAAGTGGCGCCCAAGCAGAGGCTGACCGATGAGATAGCGGTGGAGATAGCAGAGGATGGTTTCGATCCATCGACCTCTGGGTTATGGGCCCAGCACGCTTCCGCTGCGCCACTCTGCTCCACGTGTGGGCAGGTCTGGCTTGTCTGTGTGTGCCTCTCTCCCCCATGGGCAAGGGGAAAGAAAACCTAAAAAGTACCCTCAAAAGACTGACTTACTCAACAAATACAGCAGCCCCCATGTTGGAACTCTTTCAGCTCCTTATAACTTGCACATTTTTTTTTCACATTATTTGTGTGAAGACACTGACTTGAATTTTTATTATTGATTTCAGGGATTCAGGTAAGTTAGATTTACTCTTCCCCAGATTTATTTTTCTCAGAACAGATCACCAAAAATTACAATCGTAAAAATGGGAGTGTTGTCGGGTTTGTCATGGGCACCATGTTGCAGACTCCTGGTTTTAGATGGTTCAGCTCTACAGCTAAGTTAAAGGGGCTGTGATCAGTTTGAAGGTACAAAAAAAAGTCTCATTTTCAGATAAATGCCTCATTATAATATGTGATGTAAAATGAGATTATCAGTGCCATTATAGGTTAGTTCTAAATGCCAACTCTTAGCTCCCCAATCAGGATAGACCAAATTGGATTGTGGTCTGTTTTTCTCTCCTGAAAAGGATTTTTTCTTTTTATTAAGTAGTTATAGTGGACGCAGGTCGAGGAGGTAGTTGAAGGGTTAATTGCAGGCTGTTTATAAGGGTACAAGTTTTATGTAAGTTTGTGCATGAGCAGAACTACAGTCAGGACTATTTCCTTAAGTGAAGCGTCTTTGGAGATTTTTCAGTAGCCAATGAAAAAGCAGTTGGAGCTCACTGCTGGGTTAGTTTCATGGAGGAAGAAGAAGTACAGGGCCTTACTCTACTTCTCCTCCTCTTCTTTCCCTTCCTCCTCTCTGCTGAGTAAAGCAGGTCCCGCTAAGATCAGCCAATTAAAAGCAATGCCTGTTTAATCACCGCAAAATGGGCAACAAAAGGTGTTTAAAAAGTGCTGCTCACACACAAAATCCAGTCAATTAGAGGACAACCTTCCTGGGAGAACTCGCTTTCTATTTTAGGTTAATGCATCAACTCCCAGCGCACGTGTCCGTCCGCACACACAGATACACACACCGTCAGACACACACTGCTCTCACCAAATGCTGATGCGGGACTTTAGCGGTTCATTTAAAGCGCTGCTAAGGAGTCAAAGGTCCAGCCATCACTTTCATTAGGAGAGACACACTCACACACACACACACACACATGGCTGGCAGCAGTGGGAGACACAGACACACAGGCAGCCACGCAGAATTAACAGTATGCACATAATTAACTGAAGTTAGACACCACGCTAATCTGCAACACTCTCCTCATCATGCCAATGAGGCTGAGCCGCTCTTCTTCTATCCTCTATATTTAACACACATCCTCTCTTTATCTGCAGCTCCTCCACGTCTCTCTCTCTCCCTCTATCTGCCCTCCTTATCCTCTCCACTGTTTGTCTCCTTTCTCTCACAGACACCGTGCCCGTCACTTTGCATTCAGCAGATAACGACACAAAATTCAATTTCTCGCAGAGTTGCCTCCCTAATGGCTGGGTGAGGGGGAGTGTGACGCGCCGAGGCTCCCGCGCCGAGTTCGCTCATGGCGGCCTCGCTCTCGTATCCAGAGTTCACACTGAGCTCAAAAACATGAGACGCTCAGCATCGCCGTGTCTGAGAGTATGACAGGAAATAGTTTGTGTGTATAGAGGCTGTTTGGATCATCAGAAGGTTCAGGAGAAAAAGAAACACTGATTCAACACAACACTCAGCCGGGAAACAAGCGACATGTTGCATTTTATACAGAGCAGAGGCTGCTGGGATTGATCATGTGAGGACAGACGCCTCCTCCTCCTCCTCCTCCTCCTGTTGTGCAACACAGGACAAAACATGCTCAGTTCCTTTATTCTGACCAGAAAACTCACATGTACCAGGACACAGCAGGTGGGAAACTTCTTACAGTGCTACACAAGCCTCATTGGTCAACAGAGCTATCAGTCATGATGATGTCATCAGTTTTTGAGCACCACATGACTCAGTCAAACTAAACAAACCAGAAAAATAAACACTAACATAAGTTAATACGAACGAAAACCACATTTGACAATATTCATTCAACTGTTTAAGAGTAATAACACTGATAAAAAGATAAAAATAAAAAAAATTCTGGTAGATCTGCTTAAGAAAATCAAGTCAACTTTTCACATAATTTATGTTTGTTGCTGAAGCAAGGTGGCTGCCTGTCTAAACCTTCTTTTTTTTTTTCCAAGAACAATAAAATCCAAGTTAAGTGAACTTAGTTTTGTCAAGTAGATTAAGCAAAACTAAACTTTGTATAAGTCACTCCATTTTTTTCAGTGTTGTAAGTGAACTTTGCCGGTCAAACCAACTTGATCAAACAAAACTAGTCTTTGTATAAATAACTTAATCTTTTATTTTTTTTATTTTTTATTTTTAAAAAGTAGCTTATTTTTATCATTTATATAAAGCATGAGGGCTTGTGGGTCTATTCTGTTAGGTGTAGCCCATCTATGCCATGTAGCGTAGACAGCAGGTCTACTCCATGTAGTGTAGACAGCAGGTTCACATTGTAGCTCAAAGGCAGCCAGTCAACACTGTAAAACAAAGAAAGTTGGTCCATATCATTTAGTGTAGGCAGCCAGTCCACACCAGCATAAACAGCCAGCATAGACAACTTGTGCCACCCGTGTGATTCATCCATGTACAACAGGCTGTCATATCCACTGTGTGCCCTCCTCACTAATTGTAACGAGGCGTGGTAAGGGATTAAGTTCAATTTGTAATTCCAAAGCTAGCAAATGAAACAGTAAAGATCACAAAATCGTCTCTTGACTCAAAAATATTGTCTCACATTACTTAAATTATTAATGCTCCAAAAAAGATTCACACTGTCTTGTATTTTGAACAAATATTTTTGACTTCAATACTAGATATATTAATGTGAAGATACTAACTTGAACTTTTAATGTTGATTTCAGGGATTCAATTAAGTTAAATTTACTTCTTGCCAGATTTATTTTTCTCAGTGTACAAGCAATCCATGCTTTTTTTTTCTTGTATTGAGACTTTTTTCTGGACTTGTCTGGTGAATGTGGCCCATATCTAGTCTGATAAGACCAAACAACAAGACACAAATCCTTGCTCAGATTTCACTTTTTACCGTGTGTCTCAGCTCAGGAAGCTTCACTTTTACAAACAGTAATGTCTCATATCTTTTTAAACAGTCCATTGTTTTGATCCAACAACTTTATCTTCAAACATTTGTCTCAGTGTCTCAGTGCCTGGATCAAATGGCAAACTCTGTGTTTGCGGGTCGTGAATGTGCTGTGGACTCTAAATTTGATGCTGTTTGTTTTCTATATTTAGCAGCTACCTTCACACTACTATTCAGTGTGTTTTCACACCTGACTAGTGTGAAGTAGTTGTTCTGAAACGGCGCTGCGTTTCCTCCTCAATCATGGTAACAAAGTATGGTGAGGAATAAATTTCAGTTTCTGGTTCCAGAAATACCAGATGAAACAGTAAAGATAACAAGATCATATCTTGTTGTGTGGATGAACTCAAAAAGATTGCCTCACATAACTTAAATTATTCATGTTCCTTAAAAAAATCACATTGTCTTTTATTTTGAACCAATATGTTTTACTTCAATAACAGATATATTTGTGTGAAGACACTAACTTGAATTTTTATTGTTGATTTCAGGGATTAAATTAAGTTAAATTCACTTCTCCCTAGATTATTATTTTTTCAGTGTATCCCAAACTTAAACAGAACTAACTTAGCTTCATTTGAAAGCTTCAGTCTTTACCACAGCATATCTTTTGATTATATCACACTTCTTCATTCATTGGGATTTACATGCAGTTGACATGATTGTGCTATGATTACAGCTATGAGGATATTTTCTTTAAATAAAGGTGAGCTGACACATGGCAAACCTTTATCCCAATAAAGGTATAAAAGCAGAATTTTGCAAAAAAAGACTGAGGAGCCACAAAGACATTCACAGAGCACACACAGAGGAGGATTGATCCAATGTAGGGAGCTGGACTTGGTGAAGTGTTTAACCCTTCAGCACCTGAGCTTCTAAATGTATGCCTGCACTTTTCTGCTTATTTTGATATAAAATGTTCAGAACGTGCCCCCTCAGTAAGTGCATTAGCAAGTTTTCTTCTCTGGAATAACTGGAACATTCATCAAGCTTAGAGTTATTTCTAATTTTATCCATGTTTCATGAGAATAAAATGGTCCAAACTGAAGAAACACAAAAATGGAATTTGATATCAGAGGTTTATTGAAAGGAAAAAAAAAAAAAACAGAAAGTAATGCAGAAATTCATTCCATCTAATGTGACCTGTTTTCAGAGGTGGAAGTAATTAATTACAAATACTCAGATTACTGAAATTAAGTAGTTTTTTGGGGTACTTGTACTTTTATGAGTAGATTTTCAAGTCTGTACTTTTATTTGTACTTAAGTAATCATTATGCCATGTAATCTGTTTAGTTACTTTTAAAATCATAGTTGAGTACTGAGTACAATTTTCATTAACACCTGGACCTTTTATCTGCATTTTTGTAGCCAGTGAAAACCAGGACATATGGATGAAAAACAAAACAAGACAAAAAAATGTTGATGATTGATCGCTAATTGATTTTGTGTTAAGAATTCAACCAGTTAAGAATGTATTCATGGATATTTTTCAATAGTCGTAGCAGCAACTGCACCTCGTCTAATTTTGTTAT
The DNA here is from genome assembly GCA_008086565.1 of Thalassoma bifasciatum. Lineage (NCBI taxonomy): Eukaryota > Metazoa > Chordata > Actinopteri > Labriformes > Labridae > Thalassoma > Thalassoma bifasciatum. Next base: position 77,620 of record RPOG01001181.1, read on the forward strand.
TTGTCTGCCTGAGACCTTTGCTGATTAAGGAAATAAAAACTTCAAATGAAAAAAAAGAAAGACAAAAAAAAACAACCAATGAAATTGAGCGAAAAGCACTTTTTTTCTATCGTATCAGTTATTAATGATTATTGATTGTTAGCATTTTAACTATTGGTAAAGCAAAACACAAAATTTAGAGGTGACAGTGACATCACCAGTTAAAGTAACTAATATTCGAGTAGTTTTTTTTTTTAATGAATACTCTGTACTTTTACATGAGTATTTTTCTCACACCAGTACTTTTACTTGTGATTGAGTAATATTGCAGCAATGTAACAGTACTTGCACTTGAGTCCACACTTGCAGTACTCTCTCCGCCACTGCCTGTTTTCACATAGAGTTGCTGCAACAGATGCTCCTTGGTGCTCAAAAGCATGTAGAAAACATCTTCTTTTTGGCACTTTTGGAGAAACTGTTTTTCTCTGCTGTCCTTTCATCTGCTCTGCACTCTTTTCAGTATTCCAGACTTTCTTAAATGCCTGAGTGAAATTACCATAATAACCACATCTTGGCTGAAAGAGCAACATCTCAGCTTTTTACAAACTGTTGTGCAAACAGTGTGGGAATAACAGTCATTCAAAGTGCGCTCGCAAAACTGTGTCTGCACCGACACATCTCGAGTTAACGAGTTAAAGTCTGACTCCTAAAAGCTTCTTCAGTTCTGAACCGAAAGTCGAACAAAGCGTAAAATCTACGACACATTCCTTCATTAATGAGAAGAGAACAGCTCTGCTTTCCCTCTCTTACGGAGGTGTTTTTCTTTTTTTTTTTTTTGTCTCCCAACACATCATGAAAGGCAGACTTATCAAAAGACAGCACTAATATCTTTACATGCAGCTTTTTAAGCCAGCTTTGATCCAGTGTTGTTACGGGACCAGAAAAAAAGAACAAAGCCTCTCATGGGCTCCAGGTACGTCAAACTTTTATGAATCTACAGACACAAATACTCCAGGACACTTTGTCCTCAGAGGCAAAATAAAGTCTGTCAGAGAAATTACAGAGACACAATGATTTCCAATAGCAGAGTAAGGTCATCTGTGTTTAATTTAGACACCTTTGGTAATATGGAAAATCTATGATGTGCATAATCGCCTCCTCAGGTCCACTGCTGTGAGCTCCGTGCTGCCCATTGATCCCAGCTCGCAGGTGTCCTCTAAAAACACAGACATCAACGTGTCCAATAAGCAGCGGCAGGAGGAGCAGAGAAATCCTGCCAGATTAACACTGAGACTGATGAATGTTCTCCTTCAATACATGATTCATTTCATCAATTAATTTCATCAATTACCTGTGACGGCGACGTCAGTGGAAGGAGAGACAGAACCCAACGCTGAGGGAGGATCAGATTACCACTAATTATCTACAGGCAGAGCTTCAGTGTATGGATGTTGATTAATCACATGTTTGAAGAGTTACAGTCTGCAGAGTGGGAAAAAAAAAGTCTGGGTGTGAAATGCAGAATAAGGTTATCTGTGGGTTGGAAGCATCTCTTTTTTTCTCTTCTTTCTTCTTCTGGGTTTAAATTACAGGCTCTATCACAGAATTAGCATACTAGATGAGCAAAATAGATAATGCTGACATGAAGCAAAATTGTGCCCTCATCCATCTTCCCTATCGGACTCCAATGGTTATGCCACTAGTTTTAAATCAGCGCCTTTGTTTTGGAACGTTTTTTAATCTAAGTGGGCGCACGTGACGATATAATCGAGCCAACTTCTGGCCTGATTTCCTCTACTGACAAAAGTCAGCTTTGTCTTGTAGTGTGGGGGTGTTTAGGGGGATTTTACTTCCATCAAAGTGCTCAGAGGAAGAGATTCAGTCAAACTCAGTACAAAGAGTGTGGGATCAGGTGGTTTATTGGTCACATTGATGCACAATTGGGACAGTGCAGGTTTAATGAAAAAAAAAAAAACCCTGAAAAATGTACTTTCAGTTCTTATTCTACTCCTTTAGTTAGTTATCATTAAAACTCTGGCTTTAATTTCACATTGATGCCAGCAGAGAAATCAAAAGTTGCACAACAACAACTAAGTGAAGCAATGATCAGATTCTTTTTTTGTGTCATTCTGTCTAAATCAGGGGTGCCCAATTTCTTTTTAGTGAAGGGCCAAGACTTGATCGCGGTAGAGGGTTGCAGGCCAGAATCTCACATTTATGTTGCAGTGTATCATATTGAATGTGTCTGAAGCAAAATTGTGCAAAGTAAACAAGCAAAGTAATTTTGAAAATGAATAAGACTTTTCTTTACCGTTTCAGAGCATGAAATTACTGAACATCCATGTGGCACAAATACTAGGCCTATGTCTTCAAATACATTTGGTGCAATATAAATTATATAACATGGGACACAACCAGTGTTTGAGTCCAAGTCAAATCCAAGTCACTAGAATTCAATCTGGATCGAGTCTGAGTCGAGTCCTTTCCACCTGAGTCGAGTCCTCAGTACCTTAGCCCAAGTCCTGCTAGAGTCCCCAGAGGAGGAAACAGGAACTCACCTAGTGGAACTTTAGGTGCATTGCTTTTTGTGTTTTAAAGTTGTTAAGACAAATTTAAGTTCGATAATGGAGGATTCACGTTATGTAAAAACGGCAACCTCCGGTCTGAAAAAATGAGACAATACTGAAGTGCTAAAAAGCTGCTGTTCCTCCAGTGACCGCTTGAGGCTGGCTCCAGAAGCACCGGAAGTCCTGTACAAGCAGACGGGAAAAAGGCCGTTTTTAGAGCTGAAATTAGCGTATTTAAGGCCTGGTACAAACTTAGCACTTTAGCAACATATGCTTACTATGGCTAAAACAGTCACTGTACAAAAATGATTCTACACCTAGTACAATCATTTACTAATGTTCAAAGACTTTTTATCGCGTGTTTGTATATAATTTGTTGAGAATTTAGCTTAATTTGGGCAACTATTTTTGGAAGTCACCACTGAGAAAAATAAATCTGGGGAGAAGTAAATTAAACCTAATAGAATCCCTGAAATCAACAACAAAAATTCAAGATAGTGTCTTCACACAAATACATCTAGTAATGAAGTCAAAAATATTTGTTTGAAATACAAGACAGTGTGATTTTTTTTTTTTTCAGAACATGAATAACTTAAGTAATATGAGTCAATCTTTTTGAGGTCATCCACACAACAAGAGATAATCTGTTTTTTTATCTTTACTGTGTCATTTGGTATTTCAAAACACCATAACTTGTTACCATGAGTGAGGAAGGCACACAGTGGACATGAGAGCCTGCTCTACATGGATGACACACACGGGTGGCATGAGCTGCTTATGCTGGCTGTTCATGCTGGCGTTGACTGGCTGCCTAGACTTAACGGTGTGGACCAGCTTTCTGTGTTCTGCAGCGTTGACTGGCTACCTACGCCCAACAGTGCAGACCTTCATGTTTCACATAAATAATAGAATGAAGAAATGGAGTGATTTATACAAAGTTGATTTTTGCTTGATCTCTTTTGATTAAGTTCAATTTACTTGGATTTTATTTTTCATGTAAAAAAAAAAAAAGTGGTTTAGACAAAAAGCAACCTTGCTTCAGCAATGTTAATAAATTGCAAAAAGTTGCCTTAATATTTTTAAAGTAGATCTATCAGTATTTTTTTTTTTTCTGTAGTTACCTTTTGTTTGCTGGGTCAAGCAAAGAGGGAGGGCAAGGTGGGTCACTGTAATTTTGTGGAGTCCTGTTTTTGTTGCATCACTGTTTGATGTAATTATTATTTTTTTTACATTACTATCAGTTAATCATTAATCATCACATCATTGTCATCAATAAAAGTCNCATGATTCATTTCATCAATTAATTTCATCAATTACCTGTGACGGCGACGTCAGTGGAAGGAGAGACAGAACCCAACGCTGAGGGAGGATCAGATTACCACTAATTATCTACAGGCAGAGCTTCAGTGTATGGATGTTGATTAATCACATGTTTGAAGAGTTACAGTCTGCAGAGTGGGAAAAAAAAAGTCTGGGTGTGAAATGCAGAATAAGGTTATCTGTGGGTTGGAAGCATCTCTTTTTTTCTCTTCTTTCTTCTTCTGGGTTTAAATTACAGGCTCTATCACAGAATTAGCATACTAGATGAGCAAAATAGATAATGCTGACATGAAGCAAAATTGTGCCCTCATCCATCTTCCCTATCGGACTCCAATGGTTATGCCACTAGTTTTAAATCAGCGCCTTTTTTTTTTTTGGAACGTTTTTTAATCTAAGTGGGCACACGTGATGATATAATCGAGCCAACTTCTGGCCTGATTTCCTCTACTGACAAAAGTCAGCTTTGTCTTGTAGTGTGGGGGTGTTTAGGGGGATTTTACTTCCATCAAAGTGCTCAGAGGAAGAGATTCAGTCAAACTCAGTACAAAGAGTGTGGGATCAGGTGGTTTATTGGTCACATTGATGCACAATTGGGACAGTGCAGGTTTAATGAAAAAAAAAAAAACCTGAAAAATGTACTTTCAGTTCTTATTCTACTCCTTTAGTTAGTTATCACTAAAACTCTGGCTTTAATTTCACATTGATGCCAGCAGAGAAATCAAAAGTTGCAAAAAAACCAACTAAGTGAAGCAATCATCAGATTCTTTTTTTGTGACACTCTGTCTAAATCAGGGGTTCCCAATTTCTTTTTAGTGAAGGGTCAAGACTTGATCGCTGTAGAGGGTTGCGGGCCAGAACCTCACATGTATGTCGCAGTGTATCAAATTGAATGTGTCTGAAGCAAAATTGTGCAAAGTAAACAAGCAAAGTAATTTTGAAAATGAATAAGACTCTTCTTTACCGTTTCAGAGCATGAAATTACTGAACATCCATGTGGCACAAATTCTAGGCCTATGTCTTCAAATACATTTGGTGCAATATAAATTATATAACATGGGACACAACCAGTGTTTGAGTCAGAGTCAAATCCAAGTCACTAAAATTCAATCTGGATCAAGTCTGAGTCGAGTCCTTTTCACCTGAGTGGAGTCCAGGTCGAGTCCTCAGTACCTTAGCCCAAGTCCTGCTAGAGTCCCCAGAGGAGGAAACAGGAACTCACCAAGTGGAACTTTAGGTGCATTGCTTTTTGTGTTTTAAAGTTGTTAAAACAAATTTAGGTTTGATAATGGAGGATTCACGTTATGTAAAAGCGGCAACCTCTGGTCTGAAAAAATGAGACAACACAGAAGTGCTAAAAAGCTGCTGTTCCTCCAGTGACCACTTGAGGCTGGCTGAAGCCCTGTACAAGCAGACGGGAAAAAGGTCGTTTTCAGAGCTGAAATTAGCGTATTTAAAGCCTGGTACAAACTCTGTCTCCCGTCTGGATCACTAATTTCGCTTACGGCACACACTGTGAGGGAGGTGAATTTTTTTCTAACTCGGCCGTTTGGGAGATATTAGGACTAAGAGCTTACCCAATCAGAGCCACAGCTCAGATCACGTGACTGACAGGCGCCCAATAGCGCTTGTGAGTTTGGGCACTCGTCACTCGTCCCATTTCCAACATGGCTGCGCCCGCCGTTCTGCTTCAAAACAGAGCTGCAGTAACAGACGGGTGACGTCACGGAGACTACGTCCATGTTTTATACAGTCTATGGTTATCTATCACATGCTTTTTAAGCACTTTTATTTTGAAGAAGGTGCTTTTATTTTGAAACTGCCTGTCAATCAAAAAGATGTGAGGTACCTGCTTCACAGCACCTAATGGAGCAGAGAGAGAGAGAGGAACGTGTTCACTCAAGCAAAGAGGGAGGGCAAGGTGGGTCACTGTATTTTTTGTTGAGTCCTGTTTTTGTTGCATCACTGTTTGATGTTTTTTTTTTTTTTACATTACCATCAGTTAATCATGAAATTCACGTCATTGTCATCGATATATATATATATATATATATTTTTTTTTTTTTTCCCTTTGGATTCAAGTGATTCTATAATTTAGCTCAACAGACACAGATTAGGCCCAACCTTTAGCCTCTTAAGAGCTTTTACTGCTCCTTGAAGTCGCTCCGTATTAGATCATTTATTTATTATTTATCCTTTATCCACAGCATATGTGACCGCAAACTCTGAAACATATAAATATAAGCTACTCTATGATGTCACAGCCACACTGGATGTTAGTTATTCATTAGTTAACAATTAGATTTCAGAGGAAATAAAACATCACATTCCTCTATAAACCCCGTGCTCATGAATAAAACTTAACCAAACCCTAAAGGAAAAGTAAAGATACGTTTTTTTTAAAAACACATTATGTCCATAAAGAAAAAAAAGAATTGAAAAAAATAATGAGAGGAACAACTGATTCCATTTCATTTAACTATGAATTAATTAGAAATGTGTGCTTCAAACTCACATCAAACACTTTTTTTTTTTAATCCCAGCTTTCTGACCTGTTTTATTGAACTTAAAAAGAGCTGCTTTTGCATTACAGGTCCGGGAAAAAAGGTTTCAACTCAAAATGAAGAAAGGCAAAAATGACACCTGAATTGTGGGTAATGAGTAAACAGTTGAACAAATACACTTCACACTGGGTAAAAAAAAAGGTTTACTGTTCAAGTTTCTTGAATCAAAACATTAGTCTTATTTTAAGACGCTTGACAAGAAGATTGCTTACTCCTTTGGCAGATATTAAACAGCGAGTTTGGAGCTGAATGGTGAGCTTGGCATGCTTTGACCTGGTGTAACAGTGAAGGAGCTGCAGAGATGGTAATAAGTGTGTGTGGGTTTGACAGCATTCACATGAGGAAAAAGTCATTTGATCTGGAGTTATTATTAAAAAAAAGGTTGATTCAAAAAGTGCGTGTTCATGTTGAGACTGCAGGCTGAGAGATAATGTGCTGACTATTAGACCTGACAAGTCAATTTTACAGGTACACATGATGGTTTAATCTCAGCTGTGTAATAATGTGGAGCTGAGACGGGAATTTAGAAAAGAAGACTGGATATTAGAAAACATCCTGGATGAAGTCAGCTGTGGATACGATGGGATTTCTGACAGTGCTGACACATGTGGAGGTGAAGATTGATGGGAACCACACTGTGACCAAGGGGTGGTGTCTGTGTATGTGTGTGAGAGAGAGAGAAAGGGGGGTGTAGTGTGGTAGATGGAGGTGTTAGCATGCAGCAGCACCCTGAGGCTCTGGTTCTCAGCAGAGACCAATCTGGACCTGGGGCTTCAGCTGGAGGGACGCGACTTCTCCATCTGGAGGCTCTGGGGTGACCTGATACACACAGGTGAGTGAACACAATGAGCACACACATATACAATGAGCACACACACACATGCACACACCTGAAATGATGTCTCAGTGTGGGAGCGATGGGGGGGAGGTTATTATCTCCACTCTGCTTTGTGTGTGTGTCGAGGAGGCTGACATGTTGTCACTACACCATAGCAGGCTGACGCTGAATGCAACTGAATGACAAAGATGTTTACAACTCTGTGTGTGTGTGTGTCTGTGTGAGAGAGAGAGAGTTTATTTGCCTCCATCCATGTTTCTTCCCCCATCTCTCTCCCTCCCTCTCTCTTTCATGTCTCTTTCCAATTAAAATCTGTTGTCACGTTATTGAACAATCCCAGAACAAATGTACCAAAACATACAAACTAAACAAGCCTGATCATTCAGGTTTATCAAATTTACCATTTCTGCCTGACTAGGGTCAAAGCTGACTTGACCAATAGGTGAGCTGCAAAGAGCCAAAAGATTTACCTCTTTATCTCATTCGAACCCTGTTACGACACATTATGTAATAACGCCGCATTATGTAATAATGTAATGAATTTTCACTTCATTTTGTAATAAGCAATTTTTGTCTCTGTGAACTCTCAAACATGAGAGTTCACATGAGCTTGCTACTTTTTAAAATCAATTTATGTTTTCGATTCATGCTGGTATGCTGATAGTCAATGTATTTCTGAAGGTAAGTTGTTTTTTTGTTGTTTTTTTTGTTTTGTTTTTTTTCTAATTAAGACATCAGTTTTGGTGGTTTCTTACATAATGCACTAAATTCTTACGTTTCCTAGAGAAAAAAAGTGCAACACCCGCATTTCGCAATAATCAACGCAATATGTAAGAGATTATTACATAATGCGGGAAAATTTATTACATATTGCGTTCCAAGATTTTATTTCAAAATGCGTCAGATTATTACAAAATGCGGCGTTATTACAAAATAAAGTGAAAATTTATTACATTATTACATAATGCGGCGTTATTACATAATGCGGCGTAACAAACCCAAACACAGCCAGCTAGAATTAAATGAACAATCTCAAGGATACAAGGCCATCTCCAGAGATCTTTAAGTTCCTCTGTCCACTTTGCGTAATACAATCAAGAAGTTTATTACCTATAGAACTGTGGCTAGTCTCCCTGGATGAGGACTGAAGCAAAAACTGACAAGAGAATTCAACACAGGATAGTCCAAATGGTGGATAAACATCCTCAGACAACTTCCACAAAAATTCAAGCTGTCCTACAGACCCAGGGAGCAGACGTTTTAGCTTTGACCATACGTCATCATCTATGAATGAGAAGAAGCGCTTATGACAGGAGATCAAGGAGAACCCCACTGCTGACGAAGAGACATAAAAAAACAAGACTGAAGTTTTCAAAAATGTATCCGAGTTAGCCTCAAGCCTTCTGGGAGAACATTTTGTAGACAGATGAGACTAAAGTAGAGCTTTTTGGAAAAGTAAGTCATTCTACTGTTTGAAGAAAACAGAAAACAGAGTGAGGACGACAAAGAACACAACACAATGAATTTCTAGTGGTGCCAATACTTTCGTCCATGACTGTATATAACAGTCTACGATCCCCACACACACTTCAAATCAAAGCTTTGAGAACATGCACACATATACATTTGGTGCTGTTAAATTTTAAAAAGATCCTAAGTATACTGCAAACAACAGTTGAAGGTAAATAATTTGTTCATCAGCTGATCAAAAGTTAAAGAGCACAGCCTTTCTAAGACAAAATCTGCAGAAAATTGTGGATTTAAGGTCATTTTCTGTCTGGTATTCACACTGTCATTACCTCCTGATGGTAAAGGCTAAAAATCTTTCTCTCTTTGAACGTTGTCGAATTGTTGAGCTGCATAAACAAAATCTGTCACAACACAACTCCATCACTGCTGAGGTTGGACGCAGTCAGACGGACATTTATGTTATGAAACAAAAAAGTCAATTGGCATCCACAGTTCCTTTGATATCTTTCGATATCCCTTTCTCGTTTTATACTGTTTGATTACCTTTTCCTGTTGATCCTTTGACAATTATTTTGCTTTCCCCATGACTCAGAATCCAGAAATGTCAGTGCAGCACTGGATGAAAGATGCAAGGGTCTTCAAGTGCCTCCTTTTTGTGCATCTTGAAACAGCTTGACCACATTCTTTCAGAGAGTCCTGTATTTCAGCCGAAGTTAATTGTGGGTTTTTCTTTGCATCCCAAACAAATTTTCTGGCAATTGGTACGGAAGCTTTTGTTGGTCTGCATGACCAGAGTTTGGTTCCAACAGAATCCCTCATTTTCCATTTCTTAATTAGAGTTTGGACACTGCTTATTGGTATCCTCAATTCCTTGGATATCTTTTGATATCCTTTTCTTGTTTTATACTGTTTGATTACCTTTTCCCGTTGATCCTTTGATAATTATTTTGCTTTCCCCATGACTCAGAATCCAGAAATGTCAGTGCAGCACTGGATAAAGGATGCAAGGGTCCATCATGAGCTTAGAAACTCATTAACCTTTTATACACACACTGATTACAAGCTAATACATCACAGGTGAGGATGGTTGCCTTTAGTCGACATTCAAACCCATTTGTGTCAACTTTTGAAGATGACATTCAAACATGTTAAATCAGATTAAAATTAAGGTTTTATTTTGCTCAAAATTACAGCACAAAATACATAAATGACACAAAAACCATAGGATTTGAATACGACGAGAATGAGGGATAAATGTAAAGGGACAGTGTCTGAAATCAGAAAGCATTATAGACGCAGCAAATGGCATCATATTCAGATGAGCTGACAGACTCGCTGGTTTCAGTGGATTCACAGTTTTTCCACACTGTGTCCAATCTGTGATTTAAAGATTGAGAGCTGGCAGTGTGTAGATAATGGAGACATAGCTGAGCTCCGGCATGGTTTAATCTAACATCAGCTCTGGTGGACTCCGGCCCACTGTAAGCTCCTTCCAGTCTGGGTCTGTTAGTGTTGACAACTAGAAGATATAATCATACAGAGCGTGGCAGTCTCAGACCATATTTTTGGCCAGGCTGGTCTGTGGCAGATGGGCTGGTCTTCCACACGGTCTATTGATGGAGGGACAAATTATGTGTGTGTGTGTGCGTTTGTGTGAGGGGAAACTGACCTGCCAGGAATGATCCACTTGTCGTTTGGACTTCCTTCCTGATTAGGGGTTACAGGGTCCTTGTTTGGTCATTACTCTGTGAGGTGTCATAGTCAGATAGAAACTATCACCTCTGCTGCTGCTTCAGAATGAAGATGCATGTAATGTGATAAATACAGGGACAGGAGGGTTCAATATAGAACACACATGCAGTGAATGATTAAGGCAGGGACACTTTATAGACAAGGTGTGTTTTTGTTTTTTTTCCTGGAAAGAATATTTCCTCCAAGCTGATTCCAGCATTGAACACGAGGAGCAAAAACAGGCTTCAGTCAGGGCAGACGCACACTGCTGAGGTGACAGTGTTACTTCATTGATACAGATGTTTCTGCAATTCTCAGGTAAGACAGGGCGGTTTTTAACACTATTTCCAGATTCTTCCAAAAATACCAAAAAATAAATAAATAAATAAAAACAGTCACTTAACTCTTTAAGCGCCAAATATGTGAAATTTCAACAAAAGACATGAATAGGTATAACAAGCCATATCTGCAAATGTGATGCCTCATGCAGTTAGTGCTTTACAACAGGAAATGATGGATATCTGTAACTTTAATCTGAACAACATTTCTGGATGTGTTCTATTGAAAGTTTTGGATTTTTTAGAATTAGACCGCTCCCGAGTCAGTGAGAATAAGGAGATAGCAGATGCAAATTTAGCGAGAGGTCTGTTGACTGTTGAAAAAATACTATGTAATTAGATGAGTGAATTTACTCCCATCACAAACTTTGGGTCATACTGATTACTTTTTTTTATTATCGTTATTTACAGTATGACTTTATCTCTAGCCACTTCAAACTACAATCTTTTGACATAGAAATTTAAAAACTGAATGATTTATTGAAAAAAAAAAAACACGGTGCCTGAAGGGTTAAAGATCAACTGTTGTTATCCATTGTGTTATGATCAGTGCTCTTTGTGAAACAATCCAGAAAACTATCAGGGGCTTTCTGACAGATTTAGCTTTGACTAACATCTCCAAAAAGATATCTGCAAACGACAGACTCATAGATATTGTCTTCATAAAAATCTAACATTGCTTACAGGCTGTTGGACAACTTGACTTTCTTTAACATATTAGGGCAGCAGCTCAATCAACTTTCACTGTATTTGATGTGATGTGAAGCTGTTGGTATTTACAGATTCAGGTACAATACTATTGACCAGCATGTTACCAACAGACTTTTGGGCCTACATTTTTTATAGCTCTGGTTTTACTTGGCCTGTCAACGGTCAACACCACTCAAAAACTTGTAAAAAGTTCCAAATCTGTGCTAATGTCATTATATGAAGCATGTTTGAATCCTGCCTCAAATGTCTGTCACATGGATCCTGTGAGACAAAAAGCAAATATAAAGTCTCAAAGGCTTCAGGCAGTTTCAGGATGCAACAAAGTCAGGACCAGACTCAGAAAAAAAACACAACAGCAACTGTGGTGCAAGATTTTGCTGCAAACTTTGAAACTTTTCTAAAAACTGATGTATTTTTTTCTCTGGATGTTTCTTGTTTTAGATCCTGAACTGATTCCTATCAGTACCTCAAGTAAATAGACTTTTAGGTTGTTGGTTCTCAACCCTAAAACTAGGTTAAAAGGGAGTATGAAGAAACAGGCTTTGTAGAGTGAAGTAGCAATCACAGGACTCATTCTCTCCTGTCTGAATATAGAAATGTTTCTCTGGAAGTGACACTGGACTTCTGAAGTATCACAGTGCAGCCTGCAGGTTGTGATGAAAAACTTACAGTGAATCTGTTTGCAGCCCAGTCAGCAAGAGTGAGATGTGATAGTATATTTAGATGAAGTGAAGATAAAAATAATCCTTCCAGATATGGCTACAAAATTAGTAAATGGGTCTGAAACGCTTTGATTTGAGAGAAACTAAGTTTTGTACTTCTTTTCCCTCCAGGTGCATCTTAGAGGAAGGTCAAGTTGGACTCCATTCTGCTAAATAAATTCTACCATTTCTTGGTGCAGTGCATCTCCAGAGGGGCGACTGTTGTTTGTTTGAGGTGAGTCACAGTTTCACTGTAAACGGTAAGTTCCACACAGGCTTTGCACTGAGTTCCTTCGGCCATATGAAGCCGAGAAAGAAATTGATTTTCCTGTGAAGAAAAGTATTTTTACAATGTTTGTTTGTTTGTTGACTGGAGGTGGATCCGTCATGTCTGGTGCATTCAAGGAAGTCAGGAAATCTAGACACCAATTGTCTTCAGTGACAGCATCAACAGATTTGTGTCTCAGTACAAATGTTTGATCATGAACAGATTTTCAACTCCTCCTCATTTTGAGTTTACTGTGGTTGTGTTCTGTCTGCTTTTACTCTCCTTACAGACTGTTTTACCTCCTGATACCAAACGTGATGACACTGCTAATTCTCGATCGTCACCTGTAAATACAGATAAGTCTCATCCCATCACCTCAACATAATCACAAAAGTGTAAAAATCTGATCAGGAGTCTCTGCTCCACTTCACGATTTGTTATTTTTACATCATTCAAAATCTATAAGAACAAAAAGGGTGGGCAGATAAAATGACTCATCCAGGAACACCTGTGTCCTGAGTAAAACAAGTGAAGAAAAGAAGTAAACATTTATAAAGCAATGGTTGAGGATTATGACTGCCAAATAGAGCCACTTAAAGGAAAAAAAAGATTTTTTTTTAGAAAGTGACAATTTTGCTATTTTAAAAGTGGCAAAATTGCCAATTTGAAAGTAGCATAGTTGATAGTTTATAAAGTGGCAGTTTTGCAAGTTTAGATAGTGGCAAATTTGCGAGTTCCAAAGTGGCAAATTTTCTAGTTCATAGAGTAGTAAATCTGCTAGTTCAGGAAATGGCAAATTTGCCACATGAAAATGCAAAATTTGCCCGTTTATTAAGTGGCAAATTTGCTACTTTAAAAGCAGCAAATTTGCAATTCGATAAAGTTGAAAATTTGCCGGTTTGAAAAGAGCATGTTAGCAAATTTAAAAGTGGCAAATTTCTAGTTTACAAAGTTGAAAATCTGCCAGTTTGAAAGTAGCATATTTGCAAATTTAAAAGAAGCAATTTTGAAAGTTTGTAAAGTGACAATTTTGCTGATTTGAAAGCAGGATAATTAAAGTTTTTTTTAAGGTGGCAGATCTGTGAGTTCCAAACCGGCGAATTTGCTAGTTCAAGAAATGGCATATTTGCAAATTTGAACGTACATAATCTGCTGGTTTATAAAGTGGCAAATTTGTGAGTTCATAAAGCAGCTAATTTTCCAGTGCAAAAATGGTAAATCTGAGAGTTTATAAATTAGAATATTTGTGAGTTCATAATGTGGCAATTTTGCCAATTTATAAGTGGAAAGTTTGCCACTTTATAAACTTGCAAATTTGTGAGTTTGGTTCTCACTAGATTGTTATCACTGCATCATGGCCCCACTTGACAGTCTATCATGAATAAGGAGATACTGACCTTAGCCTAGAGTTATCACATCATTGTAAACATTCAGTCACACAAAACAACATGACCATGTTAAAGTCTCTGCACATCCAAAGCGTGCATGTTCATCATTGTAACATCCGGGACTTCTGACTATATAAACTTCATTTCAACCAAAAAAAACCTGCCACTTTTCTCTAAGTTGCCGTAATACTTGGTTGTAAAGTATAGACATCATAGTGTGCATCTGTAATACAGAATAAATAATAAAGATGAATTAGAAAGATCACTACACACATTAAATACACACAGAGCAGACACAGACAGATGAACAAAGTTCAGTCATGAATAGAATCTCTCTTCCTCTGTACCTTTAAACCTTTTCCTGTTAGATTTCTGTGCTCTGCAGCTCCAGCACAGACTGAAGCTGCCTCTGCCTCCCTGCTCTCCTCCTGTCTTGGCCGGGGAGGACAGACAGCTGGGATGTGGGGTGTGTGGCGGTTGTTGGAGGGCGACTGTCTGTTTCTTTCCCCCTACCGTATGGATGCACAGTCTGCAAACAAGCCCTCGCGGTGGTGGTTTGCGCCTGGGAGGGTACACACACAGGCAGCCGCAGACACACACTCCGGTTAGCTCGAACACGGCCCTTTGGCCTCTCCTCTATAACAACAAGCTACATTAGCTCTGCTGCTTTAGCCCTGACCTCTTCCTTCTGCTCACTGGCTCCATACGTAGTCCCTCCTCAAACAGTGCAGTGGTCCGATGTCCAGTGAACACCACAGGAAGAAGATCTGCTCAGTCCCTCATGGACACAGTGTGTTGGAAAACTGGAAGCTGCTGTTAGCTTAGATCACTGATGTGGTTTGTAACATGTGTCAGTGAGCTGCACACAGTGTTTATCTGTCAAAGCAGCGGTGACATTTTCTCCAATCCAAGAGCTGTAAAGCTGCTCTTTGGTGAATCCAAACACACAACAACCTGAATCACATTTGTGACTCTTCATAGAATCACTGTTACAGTTGGAGATTACATCTAGCGCTCATTCTGTTGATGTCCAGAGAAGCTGTATCCTCACTTAATCAAGAGAAAATGAGAGTTTCATGGGTATCATTGTACACTTTTTTAACATACTTTACATAAATGCTTGGCCAAAAAAAAAGTCGCCACTTGGATTCAACTAAACAAATAGGTTCAAGCCTCCTATTGGATAATTACTGCATAGGTGATTATCTTTCAACTTACAGTAAGTTATTTAACTCCAGCTTATGCAATGGGTAACTTCTTATTTCTTAAACAACCATGGAGAAGGACACATCCTGTGGTTGTGGAAAAGATGTCAGTCAGTTTAAGAAGGTTCAAATCATTGGAATGAATCCAGAAAAAATATATAATAATAATAATGAAATTAAAAAAAAAAAAAAAAAAAACATCTAAAGAGACTGATGCAGAAACGACTAAAACTGGGTTGAGAACTGTCTGTATTATTAAAAACTGGAAGGTCAGGTCCAGATTCACCCTGTTCCAGAGTGATGGGCGCATCAGGGTAAGAAGAGAGACAGGTGAAGTGATGCACCTATCATGCCTAGTGCCTACTGTACAAGCCTGTGGGGTGTTGGACATGGATGAACACTTCTACTTTTTAACAATAAAGAGCAATTGATATTTCATCAATCTGACTCCTGATTACCTTTTACCACTTCCTGCGCAGATTGTTTGGCATGGATGGAAAAGATACGAAGGAGACGTCCGAGTTCTCAGCCCAAAAGATTTATTGATCACAATGAGTCAAGAATTGTACAACAGAGTCTCTGGGTTCTTATTAGCTCGCCCTAAGCCAGAGAGAACACATATTCAGTCTCCCTCGAACCCCTTGTGGCAGAAAGCTCCACCTATTTAAGACATTAAAAACTATCTCAGAAAATATGAACGTCTTCTGTCTTCTCCTCATATGTCCTTGCTCTGCAACACTCCTACAAACGATTTTGTTTTCAGTCACACTCCGTACCAAAACACAAGCGCACCCCCACACACATTCATGCTCAGAGAAACACACTAATGGTCTATCTTTATGCAGGTGGGAAAACTGATCCTTCCAGTTTATCTGCTCAGAGCTTTCAAGGCCTCTCTGTTCTGCAACATAACACTCTGAAGAGATGAAAACATTTATCAAAATAAAGACTTAGTATATAGTTCATATGTGTTTGCATGTCAGTGTTATTACATCATATTAAAGTGAATAAATATGAAGAGTAAGTGGGATAAAAGCTTAAGTAATACCATCATACTGTGGACCAAAAACTCTCAGTGTGCTAGGAGCTCTGACGTCCCCCAGGAGCTTTTAACCCTCTCTTAGTTATCAAACAATACATAGCTGCCATGAGCACAATTATTTAATGAACATAGTAAATGCAAGCGATGTTGCTGCAGTTGCTCAGGTCTTGGTTCAACAACATTATGTTCCCAAAGAATGAAGTCAGCTGACTTCCTGAATATACTGAATGACCAAATCATTCCATCAATGGATTTTTTTCTTCCCTAATGGCACGGGCATATTCCAAGATGACAACGCCATTGGCTCAAGTAGTTTAAGAGTGGTTCATGGAGCATGAGACATCATTTTCACACATGGATTGTCCACCACAGACTCCAGACCTTAACCCCATTGAGAATCTTTGGGATGTTCTGGAGAAGACTTTGTGCAGTGGTCAGACTCTCCCATCATCAATACAAGATCTTGGTGAAACATTAATGACACACTGGATGGAAATAAATCTTGTGACACTGCAGAAGCTGATCGAAACAACTCTACAGAGATTGTGTCCTGTAATCAAAGCTCAAGGTGGTCCAAAAAAATATTGGAGTGTGTGACCTTTCTTTGATGACGACCATTTCTGATCAGACAAATGCTGCCAACTTTTACACACTGTGCCTTTGAGAAAGAAGAGCCCTGGTTGGAGAAGTTTTCCAGTAAATCCTACTCCAGTATCAGTCATGAGTAGGGCTGGGCAATTAACAGCAAATTGTGCCCTGTTGCAATACTCTAATCATAGGCAGTGCAATATTTCTATAACCTGAAATGTGTCAAAATATCAGCTTCATTTTTTGAAGCAGCAAAGGCCTCTGATGAAGAGCATTTTTTTACTCTACACCAGAGTTACTTAATCCTGCTCAACAAATGAGAAAAACTGTTAAAAACTACAAAAGAAACAATACAAGTGGTAAAAAGAGGCAAAAACAGCAAAGAGTAGCAATGAAACTTTGTTTGAGGTCGTAAAATTTGACAAAAAATGGCACTAAAATTGGGATAAAACCTAGAAAACAGTGAGAGGGTCTTAGGAAAATGCAAAAACAAAGAAAAAGTGGCAAAAAAAGTGTGAAAAATGACTAAAAAGGCCCAAAAGCACCAAAATAATAGCAAGAAAACTTAAAAAAATACAGAAAGCAGCAAAACTGGTGAAAAAAGTGATGAAAAACATTGGAAAGAGGTAAAAATGGCTAAAGCCAACAAAAATGGCAAGAAAGTTGGGTTTGAACTTGAAAAATAGTTTGTTTGTTGCAAGAAAAATGGTCCAAGTGGCAAAAATGAGTGAAAAGTGTCAAAATGGGCAAAAAGCAAAAAACAAAATTGACAAGAAAATTGGGAGTGAAACTGGAAAACAGTGAGGGGAAATTAAAAAATGGTCCAAAAGTGGCAAAAAAAGAAGGGAAAAGTGAGTAAAATCACTTGTCGTGGCAGTGGGTTGTTTTTGTTGTGCTGTGATTAATGTAACTGTTTGTGTTCTACAATGTGTTTGTTCAAAAACATAAGATGGGAACCAAAAATTAATCGCAAAAAAAACAAAATAAAAATCAAACTCAATATAGGGAATGATCATTTTTGCAAATCATTCAGCCCTTGTCATGAGAACAACATATATCAAGTGACAGCAGTTAGTAATCAGTAACTATCTCTTTATATAGCTGCTGATTCTCAGTCTGTTCATATATTTCCTTCTGGCAGATCTTTAGGCTTCACTTGTATACATTTCTACATGCATGTGAAGCTACACAATGGGAATATTTGCATCTCCCTGTGCATCACTCATAAAGGTTTGGGGTGTGTGTGTTAGTGTGAAAAGCATTGTGTGTGTGCTCAGGGTGCCTTTCTGCAGCAACAGGAGAAACAAAACGGGTGAGCCGGGGAGCACCCAGCCATTAAATGGCTGTGACGGCTCGCTGAGCTGCTGCCAAAACAAACCACACAGAAAATGACCAGAATGCAACTGGGGGCAAAGAGGTGCAATGAAGAGATAGAGTGAGGACATGGTTTTAGGTGTCTGGGGCAACGTGGGGCTTGTAAGAGCGTAAAAATTACAGTGAGTTTTGGCTTGGGGCCAGGAAACACAGATGAGGACAGAGAGCTGAAAGACAACATGAGGGGGCTGACAGGGGGGTGGGGGGGCTGCTGTGTGTCAGGTTCAGTGTCACACACAGGCGCGGTGGATGAAAGAATGTATAAACATCTGTGGCCTCAGCAGACAGAGGGGAATGCAATCCCTCAAACAGGGGATAAACACATTGTGGTGCCCACTGCAGCCATCTGAGGGTCCAGTGCTCTGTGGCTGGCAGCCAGAGGGGGGGCTGCAGGGGGGGGGAACACTGCAGCTTGTTAGGTTAGGAGACTTTGGAGTGTGGCAGCCAAAAGACTCCCTGTGTTTGCCCGGCTAATATGTGAGAGGTTAGGAGCCAGGGAGGGTTCATTAGAGCGGCCCACACATCTGAGCCAACAGAGCTGGAGGACGAGAACGAGCCAAGAGACAAAGCTAATGTCACACACAGAGACCCGGCCAAGCTTTCTGCAGCTGCAGGGAGGGCTACAGTACAGACTACAGAGGGAGAGGCCAGGGTGAGTCACCCTTTGGGTCAGGTCCAAGACTCCCTACAGGTCTGCATCATGACTGAATAAATAAAAGACTTCACCACTGTGACATCATCCACTTGTTTGGTCACTGCCGGTCTGAAGCCTCTGGTTTGGTGTGCTTACTGTCCCAATTATGCTTTAATGGAGCTTGAAGTGACATTACTGGGACGGGGGGGGAGGAGCCTGGGGGGGAAAGAATAATCTAAAAATCCTGCATTCAATCACTTACAGTTGTGCCCAAAAGTTTACACCCTCCAGCTGAATTTCAGATTTTTTGTCTTTTTATCAGAAAATATGAATGATAACACAAAAACCTTTCTGTCACTCATGGTTAGAGGTTGGGTGAAGACATTTATTGAAAAAAAAAAAAAAGTTCCCTCTTTTTATTTTACAATGACAAAAAAAAATAAAAAATGACCCTGTTCACAAGTTTACACACTGGTGATTTTGGCCTGATAAATGTACACAAGTTGACACCAATGGGTTTGAATATCCACTAAAAGCAACATCCTCACCTGTGACCTATTTACTTGTAATCAGTGTGTGTGTATAAAAGCTCATTGAGTTTCTGAGCTCCTGCAGGCACATGTATCTTTATTCAGTGCTGCACTGAAGTTTCTGAGTTCTGAGTCGTGAGGAAAGCAACATAATTGTTTAAGGATCTGCAGGAAAAGTGAATTGAACTGTTCAAAACAAGAAGGGGCCATAAAAAAATATCCAAGGAATTGAGGATGCCAATAAGCAGAGTTCTAACTCTAATTAAGAAGTTGAAAATGAGGGATTCTGTTAAAGCCAAACCACGTTCAGGTAGACCAACAACAATTTCAGCCACAACTGGCAAGGAAATTGTCAGGGATGCAAAGAAAAACTGTCAAGTAACTTCAGCTAAAATACAAGACTCTCTAAAAATTAAAAAAATAAAATAAAATAAAACAATCTATGCATAAGAGGCACTTGTGAAACAAAAGGCTGCACAGTCAAGTTGACAGAAGAAAGCCATTTCTGCACAAAGTATCTCACTTTCAAAATACCAAGCAGCACAAAGACAAGCCTCAAAACTTCTGGAACAAAGTTATTTGGAGTGATGAGACCAAAATTCGACTTTTTGGCCACAAACATAAACGATGTTACATATAGAGAGGAGTCAACAAGGCCTATGATGAAAGTTCTACCATTCCTACTGTGAAACACAGAGGTGGATCACTGATGTTTTGGGGATGTGTGAGCTACAAAGGCTCAGGAAACTTGGTCCAAACTGATGGAAGGATGAATGCAGCATGTTATCAGAAAATACTGGAGGAAAATTTACACTCATTAGCCCAGAAGCTGCGCAAGGGACATACTTGGATGTTCCAATATGACCATGATCCAAAACACAAGGCCAAGTTAACCTGCCATTGGCTACAGTAGAATAAAGTGAAGGTTCTGGAGTGGCCATCTCAGTCTCCTGACCTTGATATGAGTGATCCAGTGGGGGAAGACCTCAAACCTGCAGTTCATGCAAGACAGCTCAAGGATTTATAGGATTTCTTTTTTCCAAGAAGCATGGGCAGTTTTACCATCTGAGATAATAAAGACCCTCATCCACAATGACCACAAACAATTTCAAGCTGTTATTGCTTTAAAGGGGGGAGTACAAGGTATTAAAAACAGTGATGTGTCAACATTTGAACAGGGTCATTTTGGTACTTTATGTTGTCATTTTAATTTAGGGTGACCATCATCACTCCATTGCTGGAGCTGAAAGCATCACACCAACAACAAAATAAATCACTTTAGATTAGACTTTGAAAAAAACTGTTGATGCTTACAAAGTAGGAGACACATAAACAAACTTATCACCTCACCTAGAAAATATATTTTCCTACACCAAGTAATCAATAAAAATGGGAAAAATAATGTTGCTGAAATGACCAGTTTCACGTGATAGCCAAATCAGTGATTCTCATGAAATTTCACATGGCCTTGATATTGTTATTGCAAATTCATCCCTTCCAAAGAGAATTGATAATATGTTGGTCATCTCGTTAGATTACTCAGAAATCATTGCAGCATCTTACATTTTAGCCCCTACATCTCAACAAAGTGAGTGACTACTGATCTAAGAAAACACCTCATCTGGCCTGATGAAATTAACAGTTCATTAGTGAAAGAAGGATCAAAATATGTTTTGAAACATTTCACTCATGTCTTTGGGTGATCCCTGGTGTTGTCTTCAAAGAGTAACAAAAAATAAGAAAAAATGAATAATCTTACCACTTTCAAAACAAGTCATAAGAATCATTAACTGTTCTCTCATGTCTTTTTAAAAAGTTTTTTTTTTTTTTTTTTTTGAGAATTACAGAAAAAAGGATAATTGGATTTAGAAATGACAGTTCTACTTGAATGGCACCTTCACAGCAAACGCACTGAATTGGTTTACCAGAGTGAAAGAGAACAGCATGTGGTCATCGGTGGTAAAGCTCTGAATACTGGTCATTTAACACATAGTGTACCACAGGGATCTGTACTCACACTCTTATCATTTCTGATTTGTAAATAACTTTGCATCTGATTGTATAAGATATTCCCCTGGTTTGCTTAAGCATCTTTCTTAATCATATTGTCACGATGTATAATGCTTGATTCTGATTGGTTGAAACCTCTTGAAAATCTCTTGGTGACAGGTACTAACTTTACCTCACTTTCCTTAGAGAGTTCAGCTTCACTTTGTTGACACTACAAACTGCAAGGTGAGGTAAAAGCAGTAGCATCCCTTCTGTTAGCATCATTTTGATAAACTACTGAGCTAAAATGCTAGCACTGTTAGCATGCTAAATCAACATAACAGTCAGGAGGGAGGCATTGTGGGGGTCTGTCTATTTAGTGGGGTGGGGCCTCACGGTTTTGAGTTGATTCAACTCACACATCTTTCCTGTCTTCATAGGTCTCTCACCAGAACCACGGGTGACCAATACAAATATAGGTAGAAATTTTATACTCTTTTTATGGGGAGAAATTCAAAGTAAATGGAAAGAAAATAAAAACGAAAACCTGTAATACTAACTAAAATGAAAACCACTTTTGAAAAAAAAAAAAAAAAAAAAAAAAGCATGTATGATAATGATTCAGATTACCTGATGCAGAAAACACTTCACAAAATTATGCATATGTGAAATGAATCTTGTGTAACTGTTGTTCCCCTGCTCAAATAGTTAAAACAGGGGTTAAAAAACTGAAAGGCTCAAATAAATTCTAGACAGTGGTCTTTGTACACTCTGATTATGTTCATATCCATCTTTAAAATATGAGATAGAATACCCCTCTTTAAGTTTCATTTGACCTGTCTTTTTTATTTTTACTTTTGGACAATATGATTGATTTTACTTTTGGTGAATAACCTAAAAAAACGTGTTTGATAATCATTCAGACAAGTTGATGCAGAAAACACGTCACAAAATAATGCATATGTAAAATGAATCTTGTGTAACTATTGCTCCTCTGCTCAAACAGTTAAAGCAGGGGTCAAAAACTGAAAGGCTCACATAAGCTCCTGGAGTGTGGTCTTTGTACACATTGATTATGTTTGTATCCATCATTAAAATATGAGCAAGAATACCCCTCTTTAAGTTTCATTTGACCTGTCTTTTGTTTTTACTTTTGGACAATATAATTGATTTTCCTTTTGGTGAATAACTAAAAAGAAACAAACAAAAAACCTGTTTGATAACAATTCAGATTATCTGCTGCAAAAAACACTTCACAAAATGATGCCAATGTGAAATGAATCTTCTGTAACTGTTGCTCAAACAATTAAAGCTGTGGGTCAAAAACTTAAAGGCTGACATATTATTAAGACCATTTTCCTGGCTGTTTAGAGAACATCAAGTAAAATCTTAGTTATTTTCTGGTGTGGATTAATTGCTCCTAACTACAAACATAATTATAGTTATGAATATTTATAGACAAAAGGCAACACATGCCAGTTAGAGGATCCCTCAACCTTCCCCTCTTCTAATTGACTTTTAGTTTGTGCAATCTGTTCTTCCTCAGTTCTGCCTTTTTCATGCTAAATATGAATATGGATATTTACGCTACAGTAACTCACCAGCTTCCTGCACGAGTCCCCGCGGTGCTCACACGCTTCTGTTGGTCGCCTTCCACCTCGCCACGGCTGATTATCTGGTTCACCGAGGGCGCGGCAAGGACGAACAAACATACGGCAACTTTCAGTTCTGTGAGTCTGACGGAACCTGGCTGCCTGCCATTTTTCAGATTTCATGTCATTCCCCGCCCCTCCCTGTCCTCCAAAGATCTACTTTTAACACTCATTCTGTCATCAGCGCAGCCTTTGAAGCACCACTGATGAGGAAATTCAAAGAGAAGCTGACTGTGAGCGACAAAACCTTGAGACGACTCCAGAAAAAAAGATGATAAAACGCCGCTCGCCCTCCGAAGTCTTCATCTCGCCTTTCTTCAGAGTTTTCCCTACCAGGAACAAGCTCATAATGAAGGCTTTGGAGCTTGCAGAAGTCAAAAGTCAGAGAGTTTGGATGTGCTTTTAGAGCGCTGTTTGTGTTTCAAATGTTGACTCTCTTAAAAGAAAGAGTAAACTGACTACTTAGAGCGAAGAGACATCACAAGGCTATAAAAGCATCTTTTATCTCAAATTGGAAAACATGCACCTTACGAGAATTAGATTAATGAAAGGCTCCCGTCAGTTCTCGCACAGACGCCGTTAAATGGAAGGTGAAGGGGGAGCGTCTTCACAAAGTTAACTTTGCTCTTCGAACCGAGGTGAGGTATTTTGCATCTAAATTGTCAGCCCTCAGATTCGGAGCTTAACTTTAAACTTAACTTTACTCTTTGAACCCAAATGGAGTATTTTGCATCTAAATTGTCAGCTCTCATAGTCAGAGCTCAGGCATGATATCAGAATAGCAGGAATTAGTGCCACTCACCCACACACAATCCAGAGAGAGGTCCACTGGTGAGTTTGGTGATGAAATAAAAATGCTGGAAACAACTCTTTGGTGTCTTTTTCTCATGCATATGGTGACATGCCTTCTCTTTTTCTCTCCTGCTGTCTCGTAACAGTTAATAGTAACCCTCACTGTGAATGTCTGTTGGGTAAAATAGGCCCTTGAATGAATACAACATAACATGAATATTAAGTAAGAATATTGGATGTTCAGACTAAACGTGCAGATTCTCAAACCCCCACATATTCATGTTGTAGAAATCCCTGAATCTGTCCAAAAACAGATCAAAACACTCTGCTCTAGAAGTAGCACGAGCTCTTCACAAGATCTTTTAGAGACTTGCTGAAATGATGAGGTCATCACTCAAAGATTTCCTCATTGGCCATAGCTTTGGGCTCCCAGAGGCAGAGTTCCCACTCTTTTCTTGAAATTGTTGTCCAGGACTTTTACAGCTGTCACAGAAACGAGTTAACACATCATACACAAATACATTCCTCTGTCGCACTCATTTTTTGGAAGTGATCTTTTCTAAGGTTGTAACTTGCATTTACCCAGATTGTTTCCGTTTATAACCCAGACATTTGATGAGCAGTCTATGGCTATGATTTATCTATGAAAAATGATTATGATAAATAAACCACAGAATAATGCAGAAACACCCACAGGATGCAGTGCAGCACTTCATTATTATGACAAACTGGACTTCTCAAGTTGACTTAGGCAGTTCCCAACTCAACTTCCTCTAAATGTTGGCCAGAAGACAAGGTGAGAACAGACGTACAGTCGGGGGGAGGATAAATAATCAAAATCAGAATCAGGATCAGACTCACCTTTATCGCATGGTATCTCTGAGAAGCATGCAAGGAATTTGGCTTTGATTTTAACTGTGTTCTCTCTGCACAAAACAAGTATGAATAAACAGTAATTATCAAATGCATAAATTATATATACAAGTCAATGACAAAAAGAGGGTATAAAAACTTATTTTTAAAAAGTTCTTTGAAAATGGGTAAAAACATATTTCTGAGTGAAGAATTATGTTTTCGAACAGATTTCAGTAGTTGACCAACATTTCAAAGTTTTTAGGTTCATTATTTTTTAGTATTTTTAATTTGAGCACCCAAAAATGTCAGGTGGCGCAATCAAATATATGAAAATATATTTATATGTTCCTGTTATTTTTTCTGTGTGAAATTATTGGCAAGTATCTCTCGAGTGTCTGTAGTGACTCATACATTTTCATTTTGTGTGTTTCATTTCTTTTATTTGTGAATAAGATAAATAATTTGATGTTAAAATAACATTTCACATTATTACATTGGTTGTACCACCTGACATGGAAATTGTTCCAGTCACCAATGAAGTGAAAAAACCTTTTTTATCAGTATTTCAGAGAAATCTACAAACTTTTCCACTTGGTCACAAATGTCATTTGGGCTCCTCTGGCTGATGCAGTTTCCTGTTTCCTGTTTTATTCTCTTCACTTTAAAATAAAAGTCTAATGTTACTGTTGCACCACCCTGACATTTGACAAGGTGAAAATTACGGGACAAAAGTTTTTTCGATTTCTCAACAGCTTTAAAATTCTTTTTATTTGCAAAGAATGTTTTATTTAAAAAGGTTCAAGCATAAAATAATGCCACTGTATTTTTAATTTCCATTTACAATAACTGACATTCAATTTTTAGAGTTTAATTACTGTGGATACTTGTCAGGACGGTTGCACCACCTTACATTTTGGGGGTTTGAGGAACCAAAACACAAAAAAATATGTTATATTTTAATAGTTTAAAGATGTGTTAAAATAACACAGGTTTCATAGAATAAAGAAATACATGTGATGAAATACTCAATTCATGATGGAAGGAAATATTGCACTCNAGAAATCTACAAACTTTTCCACTTGGTCACAAATGTCATTTGGGCTCCTCTGGCTGATGCAGTTTCCTGTTTCCTGTTTTATTCTCTTCACTTTAAAATAAAAGTCTAATGTTACGGTTGCACCACCCTGACATTTGACAAGGTGAAAATTACGGGACAAAAGTTTTTTCGATTTCTCAACAGCTTTAAAATTCTTTTTATTTGCAAAGAATGTTTTATTTAAAAAGGTTCAAGCATAAAATAATGCCACTGTATTTTTAATTTCCATTTACAATAACTGACATTCAATTTTTAGAGTTTAATTACTGTGGATACTTGTCAGGACGGTTGCACCACCTTACATTTTGGGGGTTTGAGGAACCAAAACACAAAAAAATATGTTATATTTTAATAGTTTAAAGATGTGTTAAAATAACACAGGTTTCATAGAATAAAGAAATACATGTGATGAAATACTCAATTCATGATGGAAGGAAATATTGCACTCAGACGCAAAAAAAGGGACGTCACGTCATTGACCCACACACATACATACATTCACACATATGAATTAAATAGTCCAATGGAAGAATGTGCAAGGAGAACTTGAGGAGCTATGCCTGTTTGGAAATAAACTGTTCTAAGAGTATGCACGGTTTTGAAGCCAAAGGAACCGCGCTCCTGGAGCTGCCATTGTGCAGCCAGAGTCTACACAGTAGAGAATTTGGGTGGAGCCAGGAAAAAACAGTAAACTGCAATAAACTTTTTTTTTTTTCTTTTTTTTTCTTTGGAAGGTGTAAACTGGTTTTTAACGTCTAATAACTAATGAAAAAACAACTCCACAGAAAAAAAGAGGACTTGAACACAAAGCAGCCAAATAACATCTTCATATCACTGCAGCCTAACCATGTGAGAAACATTTCTACAAGGGTTCCAGGGGGAGCAGTTTTTGTGGAGACCTCAGTGAGAGCCAAATGTGATGGTGTCTACTGATGATACCGTCTATGGGTTGGAACAAAAAGATCAGCCAATTAGGAAGGAGTGGCATGCTTCTATCCTTAGTACTAAGACACCAGTAGAGAAGCCAGATGTTTGTATGGAAGCCCTATGGATCATTTTGGGCCCCCTCGAAAAAAAAAAAAAAAACTAATGTGACTCATAAAGTGTCTGATTTTGAAGCTCTCTCCAGTCACCAAAGAATCCCAACTGCCTCCACTGTTCAAATGAGCAAACCAAAAGTGAGAATGAGAATCTCTACAGTCTGGTGTAAACAGCAGTTATGTTGATCTGTGTCTCAAACTGTGAAGGGATTGAAATTGAATTGTGACACATTAGTTTTGATTATAAAAATGGTGTTATTAGACATCGCAGGGGAGCAGCATGTCTGAGTGACAAGTAGGCACATTGTATTATGTTTGTTACTGTTGGAAAAAGTCTTGAACATTACAAAGTTACTTTTCCGCTATTAAAAGGAAAGTTTGAGTGCACATTTTTAACTCCGCAGCCTCTCTCCAGCATGAAATGACTGCAGTGTGTTTCTGAGTTGGAGTCTTGTTTGTAAACCGCTGCCCCCCTACAGTGCGACGGAGCCTTGAACAGGATTTGTCTGACTAATGAAATGTCTCCATACATTGATTCTCCCCGCTGTGTGTGTCTGTGTATCCGAGGCCCGAGTCGCCTTCCTCTCTGCTTGCTCTCTGTTTTCCGCCTGGCTGTGATATTTGTCTCCATAAATCATATTCATGGAGCTCACCGGGGTGTCAGATCATCGCGGCCACCTTTGCGCCCGCCTTGTAATTCAGATGTCATGCAGAAAGCTTAAAGACACGACTCGCCACCTCCCTGTCAGCGCTGACACCTGAGTGCTCCGACCTGCAGCCGATACATGAAAGCTCTGACATTTGTTGCTGGAAACACTGGTTGGACATCAGTCAGTGTGTACCACGTCCTGTACTCAGGCTGTCACTCAGGGCTCAGGAGTGTTCAGGGATACAGTCTGAACAGACTTCTTCTCCATGATTATATGTCTGCTCAGGACGGCGTGGGAGAGTTGACACCTGTCGAAAGAAGACTATTTGTGTCTGCTGTACTCAAGGTGAAGCACCGCTCATGAAGCTGGAGAGATGTAGACACTGTTGAAGATTTATTTCACTGTCACTGTTGTTCAGGAAGATTCCACACCAGTCGTCATGAGAGGATCCATAGATCTTTCTTGAAGTCCCTGAGCTCGCTTGTCTCATAAGCCCTGTTTCCATCAAGCAGTTCGGTTTAGTTTGTCTTGGTATGTTTCCTTTGACTAAAACAACAACAACCCCTCAAATGACCAATCTGTACCGTCTCACTTTTTGGTACCCTTCTGTTGGGGTCCCAGACAAACTGATCAAACCTGTATAATCAGTGGATGCCATGACAGTCGGCTCTAACTGAAGTCTCCACAAAAATTGCTCCCCCTGGTGGCTGGTTGCAGTTTAGGTGGAAATCTCTGTCTCCTAATGCATTCCAGATCAAGGAATGTTGAAACTTTCAAAGATGAGGACACCTTGTAGAAATGTTTCTCACATCCCTACGCTGCAGTGGTATGAAAATGTTGTTTGGCTGCCTGTGTTCAAATCCTTTTTTTTTTCAGAGGACTTGGTTTTTCATCAATTCGACGTGTCTGCAACGTGTAACATCAGTGAATCCTGGTTGTGTACATTAAGCGTGACTTACAGCTCGATGCTCTGAGATATGTCTGTAACATGTAACAATAGTAAATCCTGGTTATGTCCTACCAGTGCTCATCTACCAACTCCAACCTCACCGAGCAGAGCAAACGTAACCTGGCTCTAGACTCTCAGGATTGAACAGGTCACTGCAGAATAACTGCTGCATGTGGACAGGAATCTACATTAGCACCAACAGCTTAGCCCCAGTTTTCGCCTTTAGTTTGTGCTCTATCACTCTCCTCTTTAGCTTTCTTCTGGTACTCTGTCAGCAAACAAGGAAGCTCAAAGCCTGGGTCATATCCACCATGGCTACTATATGCCATCGATTGACTTCATCACTCTGCATCAGGAACAGATGGGAGATGTAGTAGAGTCTATGCCTATATTTATACAGCCTGTGGTCTGTAGACCTGCTCACCTGCACAATCAAATGCAAACAAAATAAATTTGCAGAGAGCTCCAAAACTTCATGTGCACATTTGCACTTGAACAACATTGCCTCTGAGTCAGACTTTGAATTAGTGGCGTCTTTCCATTTCTGCCTGATAATTCAGACACTTAATACAGTGAACAATACATTTCATATATAAAACACAAAGTCTTTTAAACCAAGCTCTGGGACAGATTCTTTTTTAAAAAAGAGTGAGCTACATTTGTTTTCATAAGTAGAGGCAGTTTAAGAAAAGTTTTTTTTTTTTTTTAAAGTTAGACCAGATTTCATGATTCACCCTTGGACACCGAAATGGACATCTCAGACAGTCTTACTTGGATACAAAGTTCTGTGCACAAGCTGTTAACGAAAATAAGTCAAACTAAATTTAAATATCCATTTATGTTCAAATCAAGGATTGCATACAGAGTGTGTCTGTGTATGAGCTGTTGACGCAATTCAAGGATTCATGTTGTTTCTGCAGAAAGTGGCCCTCCTTCAATCCAAGCTGACAGACACAGAATAGAGAGAGCAGAGAAGTGGAACATGGGTATATAGATGTCAGGGCAAATCTCACTCTATTTTATGATCATCCCTGCTTTCAGCATTAGCATGCCTACATCTATCTCCCAATTTAGCCTGTCGCTGGGCTTTATGCGCTGAGGAGAAATACTGCTTGAAGTGAATTGCATTAGTATGACAGCAACGTAAGCGCTGTGTGTGTGTGTGTGTGTGTGTGTGTGTGTGTGTGTGTGTGTCAGCAGGGAGGGTTGCTGGTTAAGGTTGAGGCTGCAGCTCTCCTTTAACCACGTTGCTTTTGTTAAACTCTCTTCACGCTCCATGTGGCGCCGGGCACTGAGGTAATTTCACACCTGACCGGCCCTTCGCCGGCTCCGCCAACCGCCGCCCGGCACCCTGGCGAGGTTGCCATGGAAACAAGGTGGAAGCTACTGCCAGTGTCAGTCCGTTAAGTGACTGTTTAACATGGAGCGGAGCGCGCTGCGTCTCATCTGTTGATGATTTGACTCCCTGGGCTGTTGGAAAATATGTCATTATCACAGGTGTCCGCACAGCTTCAGTATTTTATTATGAGCAGGCTGAGTCACAGTGGGGTCACGTGTAAAAGGATTTCAGTGTGTGCAGAGGATGTGATTGAATGTGGACGGGACAGAGGAGAGAGACATGCCCACACAGTAATCCTTCTGCCATATATAATGTAGAAGCAGCAGGAGCAGAAGAAGAAGAAGAGGAAGAGCCCTGCACTCAGTGAGCAGCACTGACTCACTAATGTGAATACTCTAAACCAGAACAAGTCTCTCAAACCTTCACTTAACATTCATATCATCCTACCATCAAATTGGGCACTAAATTTAAAACTCAATTACTGCATTGACCTGAATGGAAGTCTTTTTTTGTTATCTATGTATCTTTTAATGACTAAGTCTAAAAAAAGTAGAGTCATCTGGTGCCATGAAGCCCATGGAGGAGTGCTAAAAACTGCACTTCTTTGACTGTCCACTTGGGGCTGGCAGCAGAAAAAGCAGACATCACATACACACTTGTTGACGAGCAAACTACAACCCACCAAACACCAAATGTAATTATGACATTGTTTTTTAGGCCAAATCTAGACATTCTGTCGAAGCCTTGATTTAGTGAGAAAAAAATACAAAATTGGGCCATGTTTAATCTGTCCTGTGAGGTGCTGATTTATTACAATAATAGCCATATAAAATATGACTGTGTTTAGTCTGCCCGATTCAGTCCTAATTTACTCCAGTTTTAGGCATTTAAACCACGACCATTTGTAGTCCATCCAATGTGGTCCTAATTTAGCCCAATAACAGCTGTTTTAAAATAGGACAATGTCTCTGAGATTTGTCTGTAACATGTAACAATAGTAAATCCTGGTTATGTCCTACCAGTGCTCATCTACCAACTCCAACCTCACCAAGCAAAGCAAACATAACCTGGCTCTTCATTTTATTGACAAACTCTCAGGATTGAACAGATCACAGCAGAATAACTGCTGCATGTGGACAGGAATGAACACTATCACAAACAGCTTCGCCCTAGTTTTAGCCCTAAGCCCATGTTCGCCTCCAGCTCATGCTCTATCACTCTCCAGTTTAGCTTTTTTTTCTGCTATTCTGTCTAGACCTCTATAGCTGTTAATAAGGAAGCTCAAAGCCTGGGTCATATCCACTATGGCCCCTGCCATCGACTGACTTCATCGCTCTGTTTCAGAAGCAGATGGACGATGTAGTGTTAATAGCTGTTATATACGACCATGTTCAGTCAGTTTGATTCGGTCCTTATTTAGCCCTATAATAGCTGTTTAAAATATGACCATGTTTATTTGGTTTGATTCAGTCCTAATTTAGCCCAGTTAGTCATTTAAAATATGACTCTGTTTACTCAGTCCAATTCTTCTTAGTTCTTAGAGACATCTTTCCAACGCCCAAAAAATTACAGTACTTCACTTTTCCATTTTCAACCAGATTTGAAGTAACCGCAACATCCTAATAGTGACGTCTTGTCAACGACCTGAAAATCACAGCTTTTGACCTTTCACTTGTCAATGAAATCGAGACGTTGTTTAGACGTATGGTGGTTTTTGCTCTGAGAATTTTTGCTCTGTGGGAAAGTGTTGAAAAAAAAAACAGTTTTTCTTCTCCTGTGGGTTCATTTCTCCGCACTTTTGTAGTTTCATTCTGGAAATAAATGAGCAATTTGTCTTTTCTCCTGCCACCTCATCAGTGAAAATTGACTTCATTTAACCCTCTGAGTTGTATTGAAAAGTACAGGGATGTGTCAGAATCAGTATCTCAACAGCAAAGCGACAGGGGGCTTTTATTTTGAAGAGCTTGTCAAGAATGAAATGTGTTTTAATAAAATATGGATTGAGTGAAGATACAGTTAGTGGTTACTGTGGGGAGTTCCAGTTTCTACTTTGAGTCACAATTTGACTTCAGAGAAACAAGTCTGCAGATAAAACCCTGTTTAAAGTAAGTAGACCAGTGTAAGAGGGACAAAAAGCTGCAAAGTCACAACATGTTGACAGTGGGTGGTGGTGGTGACTGTTCGCACTGCTGCTATAAAGCGTCAGCAGCTTCCTGCAGAGGTTCATAACTGACTTTGCTATGTCTCCCACTTATTGACTAAACCATTTGCCTAGCACAGTCGGCCTATGAGCTGAAGTCTGACGTCACTCTCCCGCCCACTTTGCCAGTTCATTTTCCACTTGGTTTGAATTGTGGTGACTTTTTTGGAACAACAAGTTTGAAAAAAAAAGTGAGAAACCTTTTTCTTTTCTCATGAGTCATGTCACACAATATCCATACACAGACAGCAAAAGTATAATGCAAATTTGATGAGTAAATTTTGATTTGAAACAATAGTGCACCTATATTCCGGAAATGAAAAAGTGTTTCCATTATTGCATTTTCATTTTAAAAAATGAGCAATTTAATTTAAATTGTGAGACAAATTAAGGGGGGCATGTTTTGGAAATGAAAAAAGTAAATGTCATTTTCTTCTTCATTTTCATTTCGTCAAAGAATGAGCATTTTGGAGGTCGAAAACTAAAATGAAAATTGGGTAAATTAATCAAGTGAGACAGATGATGCACCCATATTCTAAAAATGATAAGACATTTCTGTTGATGCAATTTCATTTGAAGTCTGATCACGAGTCGCTATAAACAATCTTAAACTGGACAATGTGTTTTGTTTTGTGGCAAATAAATGGCTACAATTGTACCTTAGTTCAGTGTTTTCCAACCTTTTTGGGCTGTGACCCCATTTTGACATCACAAATTTCTAGGGGGCCCAAAAACGTTTCTTCCCTTTTTTATTTTTTATTTTTTACAGACAGGCTCATTCAAAAATACAACTCTTACCTTAACATTGATAATGTGGTAAATGTCTGGTATCCTGCTCAGACTTTATCAGATCTTTGTTTTGCTATCAGCCCAGTCCACTGATATGTTGTGAGGTGTTTCACTGCCTGGCCAAAAAAACAGGTCACACACTAATATTTGTTTGGACCACCTTTAGCTTTGATTACAGCGCACATTCACTCAGGCATGATGGGTGCATCACTTCACCTGCCTCTCTTCTTACCCTGATGCGCCCATCGCTCTGGAGCAGGGTAAATCTGGACTCATCAGACCACATGACTTTCTTCCATTCCTCCAGAGTCCAATCTTTATGCTCCCTAACAAACTGAAGCTTTTTTTCCCTGCTAGTCTTATTGATAAGTGGTTTTCTTAAAGCTACACAACTGTTCAATCCCCATCCCTTGAGTTCCCTTTGCATTTTGCATGTGGGAATGATCTTACTTTCACTATTAAGCATACTCCTGAGTTTTGCTGTCGTTTTTCAGATTTGATTAGACCAATCACAATCATTCAGGATTTCTTTCCGACCACATTACTTCCTGGAAGACGATGGCCTCCCCCCTCATCCTTCCAGTTTTTAACCCTGTGGTGCATAGTGGTCACTACAGTGGACACCTATTTAAAAGTTATTTACTCCTAAATTCAATGGCTCATGTGGTGGAAATTGATATTAACCTGTGTCAGGATATTTTTATTCTTCTTAGGACCTAAAAATGTTTTCAATCTTTTCCCCAAAGATATATATATATATATATATATATATATATATATATATATATATATATATATATATATAAAAGTTATAGACAAACATTTGAGGGTGAAAAAGCTTATAAACTATAATTTATTCAGTGTTAAAATGGATGAAAAGAAGTCACACAACAACAAAAAAGTCATATTTTCCAGGAGTTCACACTGTTTAATGTTGAATGCTCAGTTACAAGTGTTTGGAAAAAAATGGAAAAACTTTTTTTCATGCCTTAAGACAAATAAAAACACTCAAAGGAAAATTCCTGACACTGACTTTCATAATTTATGCATCAGAGGGTTAATGATGTGTTGGACAGTTCTTACCCCAGTTTTAGTCATTTCTGCATCAGTCTACTTAGATTTTTTTTCTGCTTGATGCCAATGATTTGACGCTACTTAAACAGACAAACATCTTTTCCACAACCACAGGATGTGTCTTTCACTAGGTATTCTGTCCCCTTCGTTTGCAAGGTCTGAACTACGTGATAGCTAGTTAAACAGATGTGCTGGATCTTGAAAAGGATGAAAGTGAGACTCAGACGTAGAAGAAGGTTGAGACCGTTTACTTGTGTCTTTGCCACAAAGATTCCTTACAAGGTAATCCCTAACACGATCTTTGGAACTGAAAGAAACACACAATACAAAAAATGTTCATAATGTAACTAAGAGCATGAAAAGGTATAAAAGCTGTATATACAACAAAAATTGTTATAAGCAAAAGTCCTCAAAATCACTCTTATCAAAGGACCAAATGTCAAAATATACCTCAATTCTGGAATGAATATATAAAGGAACTCAGTTAAACTCACAAACAAAGCTTTCCTGCAGATCAACACAGACAGATGCGGTGGAAGGATGTGCTCTCCTGAGTTGCGACTCTCAGAAATACCTGAGCTCAGCCACGGAACAGTCACGTGACATGACACAGCCAATGACACACAAGCACACAGAGCTGGGACCGGAACTTCACTACATGGCTAGATGAGACCCAAACTCCCCATATCTACAAGGTCCATTACACTATGGTTGTTTAAGAAATTACAAGTTCCTCATTACATCAACTGGGGTTAAGTAACCTGTTACCAGCTGAAATATTATCACCCATGCAGTAATTATCCAATAGGAGGCCTGTGTCTCTTTGGTTAAATCCAGGTGGCCATTTTTTTTTTTTTTTTTGGCTAGGCAATGTGTATCGCTCCATCTCAGTTAGTTCTTCAGTAAAGACTTATTCAACGTGGTTCCATGCTGTTCCTGATGAGCAGCTGTTCCTTCTGTCTTTGTCCTCCTCTTGGAGTGTTTTGCCACTTTGACTTCCTCCTGCAGCACCGAGGGTTTGTTTATGTTACCAGCTTTTATTCCTCTGACAAACTTAGATCCTTTTCATTAACTGCACTCAGTTCCTTGAAAAGTTTTCAGGCTCTTGTATCGCTCGGTGGAGGCGAGGATAGTAAAGTTTGTGCCTGAAGTGGTTTGAGGATGTGCAGTCGGAGAGGACACCTCATTGTCTCGCTCACTCACGGCTGCTTTTACCTCTGACCAACGGAGTCGCTCCTTCACTATTTCAGTTACACAAGCTTGTGAATATCTAAGTTACTGAAGTTTTTCTCTGAGTTCAAAGTTCCCAAGTGTCTTATTGTTTCCAAACATTTTGAAGTTACGCAAAAGATTGACCTGTTAGTGGAGAGCTGATGTTTTATGATTGAGGAGTGAATCAACACTCTGAAGATCAATGCTTAAAAATACAGTTAATTACACATGAAATAATAAAATAAAACTCTTCTTGAACGTGCCCTCGGGTGTCATATTGTCTATACAAACTGTAGCGTGTCCTTGTTTAGTTTTTCTTGTTTGCTCTGCAATCAGAGAATAAGTTTCTGTTCATTTACTTGATGATTTTCTCAGGTCTCCCTTTGAAAAGAGGAAGAGTGAGAAGGGCGACTGAGTGGGCAGAAGTGGAAACTTATAAAGTTTGATCAATGAAGATTTTTCATGTGTCCTTACTTATTTGTTTTTTTCTGACAGTTTAGTACTTTCATCTGCAACACTCAGCAGACATACCTCACATTTCTGCAATTTCAATCTTCATGTTGATTTAATGAACCACTGACATTCCAGATTCACTCTCTAACTGAGCTCACATGCTAAGATCCTATTTCCTCTGAAATGGATGTACTTGATAAGAGTTCACCTGTGGTAAATTCAGCTGAATGGACAGGATTTTTAAAGGGCACACGTCTGTCCATATAAAGTCTCACAGGTGACAGTGTAGGTCAGAACAGGAACCAAGCAAAAGTCAAAGGAATTGTCTGTAGATGTCTGAGAAAGGATTGACTCCAAGCCCAAATCTGGGGAAGGTTCTAGAAACATTTCTGCTGCTTTGATGGTCCCGATGAGCTCAGTGACCTCTATCGAGCAGGAGAACTCTGGGGGAGCCAGCGTTCATGGCGCCCCATTGCATAAGATATGAAAAAGAGTACGAGAGAGACGAAGAGGGGAAAAAAGCAAATGGGTCAATGACAAAAAGAGGGTCTAAAAACTTATTTTTAAAAAGTTCTTTGAAAATGGATAAAAACATATTTCTGAGAGAAGAATTATGTTTTCTAACAGATTTCAGCAGTTGACCAACATTTCAAAGTTTTTAGGTTCATTATTTTTTAGTATTTTTAATTTGAGCACCCAAAAATGTCAGGTGGTGGAACCAAATATATGAAAATATATTTATATGTTCCTGTTATTTTTTCTGTGTGAAATTATTGGCAAGTATCTCTCAAGTGTCTGTAGTGACTCATACATTTTCATTTTGTGTGTTTCATTTCTTTTATTTGTGAATAAGATAAATAATTTGATGTTAAAATAACATTTCACATTATTACATTGGTTGTACCACCTGACATGGAAATTGTTCCAGTCACCAATGAAGTGAAAAAACCTTTTTTATCAGTATTTCAGAGAAATNATTTTTAATTTCCATTTACAATAACTGACATTCAATTTTTAGAGTTTAATTACTGTGGATACTTGTCAGGACGGTTGCACCACCTGACATTTTGGGGGTTTGAGGAACCAAAACACAAAAAAAACATGTTATATTTTAATAGTTTAAAGATGTGTTCAAATAACACAGGTTTCATAGAATAAAGAAATACATGTGATGAAATACTCAATTCATGATGGAAGGAAATATTGCACTCAGACACAAAAAAGGGACGTCACATCATTGACCCAAATACCAAAGTAGGCTCTAGTAGGGGGGGGCACATTGTGGGTTTGGGAAATAACACCTTAACACATAAGCAACAAGACTTGAATGGCTAAAACACACCGTATCCGTTTGCGTTCTGTCTCCATCTGTTCACTTGCAGTCTGGCTAAGACGCAAGTGATAGGCAGCAATCCTATTTCTGCCAGACGACGCAGCTATGATGCATAAATTCAGCGCAGGGAAGATCAAGCGGGACAGGAAGTGGTGCCCGGAAACCATCGAAAAGAGCTGGTGTCAGAATTAGATTGCATTTAGCTTCACTACAGATTTACGGTTTTACAGTCCAACATGAATGAAGAGAGACTTATTTATAAAATGAGGAGCACAAGAACTTTTAGATCTCGCAACAACTGTCAGTCAGCCGTGCGGCAGGCGGACGTAACATGCAGCAGGTGTGAGTTGACAAATGCAGTCAACACACACCACAGCAGAGATGCAATGCAGACGGATGCAGCGTATTTCCCCCCGTAAGACTTGCACATGTCGGGCAGGTGTCACAGCACACACAGGGGGGATGCACAGCTTCACTAATAGAAGTACAGTGCACATTTTGTTGAAAGGCAGTCAGCAGATTCAGCAGCACAAGGACAGGCTGGTCATCCGCCATTGTCGCTGTTGTTGTTTCTGTTCAAGCATGGCAATTTAGGTGTCACATTTTAAGTGTAATGAATACGGTAAAAGCAGAGCATGACGCCAACGTTGACGTCAACTCCATTTTGCTGACCACATGGCTGTGGTAGCCACAGCATTTAAGAAAAAAAAACAACTCTGGGGGCCATTTTCAAAAGTTCCTATTTAAGGTCAACGAAAACGCTTTTGTTGTGTTAACAATCCCTCGATTAGGACGTGCCATATTATACTTTTGAAAACAGTTAAAAGTCATATGATGCAGAAGTCTGATGTCCCATAGTCATGAATGTGGCTGTTTTTCATGGCATTTCTCCACGAGCTGTTTCAGCATCTGCATTTGAATATGCAAATGAGGGTGAGCTCTCCCCGCCTCTTTCAGGAAGTGCTTATGCCGACTCAACTGAGAGAACAATTCTCATGCCGCTCTATCTACTGACGTTTGTGTGGAAAAACACCGGAAAGTCAATCGCATGTGCAAAGCTGATCCACTAACAGAGTGAAGACGTGGATTGTGTCTCTCATATGAGCAAAACAGCAGGATCCATAGAGTCTCCTTTCATGAATGTTCATCTTTATAGAGCTGACAGACTGAGCACATGATAATGTCAGCAGCTAAATATAAGTGAACTAAGACACAGAATTAAAGTAAGATCACGGCTCTTTTGTTACTTCACAGGTGTTTCCCTTGTGCCGATTAAAAGACTTAAACATTTGTGTTGAATTTCTGAGACAATGTAACAGTGATGATGAACAATCAGAGCAGTTTTATCTGCACGATTAACTCCAAGATCAACATAAATCTCAATGAGTCTTGACTCTAGAAGTGTCATTTTTATCACAAGATGATATTTAGTGAACACGAGGAGGTTTATTTGTCTTATCTTGATATTGACTGTGTAGTTCCTCATCTGAAGCTACAGGAGGAGGAGGAGCAACTGGCAGACGTGGTTGCGTCACTTCGTTCTGGTGGTGACGTCAAAACCGTCTTGATTTCTAAACAGCTGCTTAAGGAGAGATTTTCAGAACAAGGGAAGGAGTGAAGAGAGGAGAAGGGATTTTTTTTCAATATCAGGGGGTTTTAAAGACACGCCTGGGGACCCATATTTACGTTTGTAACTCATAAAAGTGGATTTTGCGTAATAGGGCACCTCTATAAGGATGAGTGTTGTATTTCACCTTCTGCAGTCACAAGTGTCCTTTAGCGAAACACTGAACCCCAAATTACTCCCACTGTTTGTTAGTGGGGTGTAGATGGGTATGAGTGTGTTAGTGGCTCCTACAGTAGCAGCCATCAGTGTGTGAATGTGGTGGATGGGTTAAATAAATCAGGTATAAAGCGCTTTGAGTGCTCAGAGAGATAAGAAAAACACTACATAAGCTACGGTGCATTTACCATTCACCCATCCGCTTAAGTATCTTTATTTCACTTGTATTTAAAAACTTATTAAATGTGCCTTGAAGCAACTTCAGCTCATTAATTGATGTTAAATAAAAACCAAAAATCATTTACAGACACATCGATTCTCTGAGGGCTCTGACCTCCAAGTTCCACTTTGAGAGGTGAGAACTGTCAAAGCAGCTGTGATCGAACTTATCTATGTGCTTTTCTCATTTTAGTCCATGATGAGACACAGAAACCTCCGGGTGAGTTTGCTGTGGGTTGAAAAGGTGTCCTCAGCTTATGAAACATCAGACGAGCCCATAATAAGTTGTCAGACCTGCAGCCTAATCGTCCTCTCCTCGCTCTTTGTGTATTCTCTCCGCGCTGCACAGACAGTGAGTGAGTGCTTGATATTCAGAAGAGAAGCTCCTTCACTGAGGGGTCAGCTCGCCTCTAAAAGGGTCAATGAGCTCCTCCACCTTCTGCTGACCCTCTGAGCGGCTGCCAGGCTGTGGTAAACAGGTGTTTCTATCAGTGAAAGAGACCACATCTCATACCTGCATAACTGAACCTTTAACCGGCAGTAATGATCAGCTCAATGACACACGGAAAAGGAGAGAAAAGAGAATATTCAGGATAATTACGTTGTAAGAATGTCTCTCTAAGAGGAAACAGAGTATTGAGACTAAATCACATTCAGATGGAGATAAAGGAAGACATAGTTGTCTTTTACAGTACAGCTAATAACAGAGGAAGTGAGCACTATTCAGATCTCTTCTTTCAGGCTTTAAAAATCGCTCTGTCCGTGAACATCAGCATTCTCTGCATTTCATTATTTCCACGTCAGGATACAAGCCTGAAATGTCATTACAGTGCTGAGGCTCCAGGACAGCTTCATTTCCGCATCAAAGTGTGAGCCGTGAGCCGCTGGATCCTGATTTTACTGATACCATTACGGGGGAACCTGAAAGCACCGGCTCCTGCTCTGCAACTTATTATCACACCCCACTTTTTAAAAAACTTCCCCTCATGTTGTATTCATTACGCTTTCAAAACAGGTTGTCCAAAAATAATCCGATTGAAAACTCTCAGCTCGGCGTTCGTCTTTGACCATCAAACATCCAGACGCCTCTGCAGAATAAACGGTTCAAACGAAAATCTTTCGCTTTTCTCCGAGACAGAAATGAAGAGAGACGTCGGAGGGTGGAGAACAGGATAAATATAAAATGAAAGCAGAAAAAAAGGCTAATTCTATTCATGTTCAATCTTTGAATTTGGAAAGAATAAATACATTGATGACGGGGATATTAATTTGAAACAGTGATTGATCACAAAGAAAGTGGGAAATATGAGTTATGACAAGAAGCAGAGATCAAGGAGAAACAGATGATTAAAGGAGTGTGAGGTGGTCAGATTCTTCTACTACAAACTTTATTAGAGTGTTTAAAGAACGGGAAGTAGACAGAATTATTAAGCAAAGTCGGGAACCTCAAGTCAACTTATGTGACCCATAGAAGGACTAAACAAGACTATTTCTGACCTCAGCTTTCCAAAAGAAAAACTTCTACATAGCTTTTGACATCTTATCTTCCATAAAGACCGAAACACCACAAGCTATACAAGACTATATGAACATATTTTTAACGCCTTTATTTGCTTTTCTTAAAGAGTATGTTCTTTTTTCTTATATTTCAAATTCTATAGAGTAGCAGTGCTAGATGTTGAGACTTAAACGTGTGCAGATTTTTAAACTGCTACATTTTCTCAAGTGGTAGAAATCCCTGAAGCTGTCTGTTCATTTTCAAAACACTCAGTTCTGAAAATAGCATAAGACTTTAACAAGACCTGCTGAAATGATGTCATCACGTGGGGATCACTTATCTGCTTTATGACAAGTTGGAAGCGCGGGCCTCAAACACCAAGGTCTGTCCACAGCTCCAGGTCTTCAGAGGGCTGACCCATCTGGATCTCTGAGTTTCTGTCCAAACAGAACTACACTGAAAAAAAAAAAAAAAAAAACTTTGTTGGATGTACTTGATTCAATAATGGACATTGGTTGAACACATAGAATTTGCTTTTGCAGAACTTCACACACTTGTGCTAGATCAACACAGTTCATTTTTGTTTAATCAACACATATTTTGTGTTGAAACTAAATTATTTAAATGTCATTCAAGTATGTGAATAAAATGCTTTGATCCATTTACCATTTATTGGTATCCCTTGACAACCACTATATGCCATAGACAATTGGTCTAACCACAGGGGGCAGGCAACCAGTCTATACGGCCTATACAGCCTGTGTCACCCATGTGATATATCCATGTACAGCAGGGTCTCATGTCCACTGCCTGCCCTCCTCACTCATGGTAAACCTGAGGAATGATTTTGCATTGACGACATTCAAGGTGACTTCCATGACACATGACAAAAGTTGTTGGAACACAGTTATTTTCAGCAGGATTTGACTGTTCATAGTACAGTGATGCTAGCGAGGGGTGTCAGTCTACACCCTGGGCATAGACAGCCAGTCCACATTATGGGAGTGATGGCAGCTTGTATATTCGTGTGTGATTCACAGCAGGATCTCATGTCCACCGTGTGCCCTCCTCACTCATGGTAACAAGGTAAAATGTAATTTTTAGTTAATAATAACATTTTTCCAAGCACCTGCTTGAAAATTCTCACCAGGAAAAGTGACAAACGTATTTTAACAATGTGAAGGAAAACACCCTTGTTACATTTTATTGTTTACATTTAACTGCATGTGGTTTGTGAAAATCAAAATTCCAAAATTTTTTTCAGCTGAATACTTACTGAGCTGAGTGGGATCATGGCTGACACATGGGCTGACAAAGCAGTTCTTCTTCCAAGAATGCATTTCACAACGCATGTTTGCATGGGATATAAAAAAAAAACAAAAACATTTACTTGATTCAGTCTTTTCATGTCAACACGAGCTCAACAAGTTGAAGTGCACTGTGTGTTCATGTACATTTGTAACATATAGACAGAAAAAAATAATAAACTGTGCAAAAATTGCAGTGTTCATTTGTCGGGGGGGGGCACTAAAGGAGACCACCAGAGTTCAACAGTCTCACAGCTTCAGGAAAGAAGCTGTTCCTCAGTCTGGTAGTCCTGCTCTTGATGTTCCTGCATCTGGAGGAGTATATGTCAAAAAAAAAAAAAAAAAAAAAAAAATTCAACATAGGGTCAGTCTCCTACTCTTCAATGTATTGCACAAAAGCTCTGACTCTCCATGTGCTCTTATAATCTAACCATAAGAACAACCAAACACAGAGAAAGCAACACTGCTTTTTTTTTCCTTTAATTTACTGTGGACATGATCATGGGCTCTCAGAAAACACATCTTCACCAACCTTTTGTGCAGAGAGAGAGAGCGCAAAAGACTCTAAATCACCTTTTAGGCTCTGTCTCTTCAGACCTCTTAGGCTATAGATCTGTATAAATATTTTTCTGTAGTTCGTTTTAATTCTACCGCAGCTTTCTCTGAGTAATGCTGTGCCAGTTCGCACCTGCTTTTCACATGTGCGAAGTATAGATGCTAAACCACTGACCGCAAACAGTTTCAGGTTTGATAAATCACTTTGTGAGTGCTAAACAATTACACATACATCTTCTTCTTGCAGTATTTTGTGCAGTCTGATAATCTGCATATAATCTGTATATTCATGACAGCAGCAGACATGCTAAATGGATAGCATGTACCGCTTTGCTCAAATCGGCTTTACTCGTACTATCAAGTCTTTTTAAGAATGCAAACATTTAGTAAATCAGACCTTTAGTGATAGAATGTTACATAAATCCCAGTATGAAATAGTTAAAAAGAGTGTTTTTATGTTCACAGTTAATAAACTATGTGGGCTGCTGGCTCTTGGTTATTTTTCCAAATCAAATGTGGCCTTCCCTGATGGAATTTTAGACACTCGTGTTTTAAATAATATGCTTTATGTAGTTTGTAAAAATCCTTATATCCAGCAGAAGAGCCCTTTTTGTGAGAGCGTGTAAATGCATCGGCCCTAAATGTGATATTTTCCAGGCTAATCATATTCATTTGTCACGCCTGATAGGCATACAACAAAATAATGAAGCATAATGTAGAAAGCTCACAGGTCAGAGGAACAGAGGGGGGAGGGGCCGTCTGCACACACACACACACACACACACACACACACACACACACACAGAGTGAGAGTTAATCATGAATATACTCAGATATTGCTCTTAATCAGTAGTGACGCTCTGTCAGACTGTATTTAAATAATAAATAAAACGACATAAACTGCTGCTGTGGATTTACAGTTTATTTACTCAACCTTGATTTCCTGCCT
Source organism: Thalassoma bifasciatum (assembly GCA_008086565.1). Lineage (NCBI taxonomy): Eukaryota > Metazoa > Chordata > Actinopteri > Labriformes > Labridae > Thalassoma > Thalassoma bifasciatum. The sequence goes on from RPOG01001181.1 coordinate 120,599, forward strand.
ACACAGACAGCCTCATCATTTATACACTTTTACTTTCAATTACGCTCCCACTTCGCCTACACTGCACACAGTTTCTGAGGATGCTGTTTAAATTAAATACTCATGAAAGGCAATGAGGGAAATATTAACCCATTCATAGTGTTACTCAGACACATACGGACAACATGAGTATATGAGGAGAGCAGGGCGCAGTTTTGGGTGAAACTGAGATGAAGTCCAGCATACATCTCTCTGTACAGAAACCTTTGTCCTCTCTCTCTCCGTTTACCTCGACCTCTATTACCAAAGTGAAGAGACTCTGCACCACAGGGGCTCCTCCTGGGAGCGCGAACTCTGAACTCTTATCTAACAAAAACATTTTGGAAATATTTGTGGACTTGATTGGTTTTCCTCTTGATAGAAGTGAAGCTGTGTTTGTCCCTGAGATAGAGAGATTTTATGAGCAGGAGATCACAGCTCACCGAGAGAGAAAAATAAAAGGGAAAAAAAAACAAGTAGAAGTGGACTTCATAGAAACGAATGTACTTTGTACTTAGCCAGGGACATGATGGAGGAGATGGTGTCTGCATCATCTTTTGGTTTGCTTAGGCAAACTATACATGTCATTAGTTGGGTTGGGTGGGTGGGGGCACTGCCACATGATATTTCCTGGTTACAATTTCACCCTATCACAAAAGCAAAATGTTTTTTAATCCTGTGGTGCATAGTAGTCACTACAGTGGACACCTATTTAAAACTTTTTTACTCCTAAATTCAATGGTTCATGTGGTGGAAATTCATATTAACCTGTGTCAATTTATTTTTATTCTTCTTAGAGCCTAAAAATGTTTTCAGGCTTTAGGATTAGAGTTTTCAGTTTTTTTCCCAAACGTATATACACTGTTAAAAATGACCAGGATTTCACAGTTTTGAACATTATTACTTTGCAGTTAAATGTTGTAATCAAAAGCTCCTGTGATATCACAAATAATACCTGTAAAAACTACTGTGACACTAGACTTCACAGCATTTAACTGATGTTTCACCATAAAATGCTAAATCAAAATCCTTTGTAATATCACAGCCTGTAACTGTCAATTTTAAAACTGTTGAATGGGAAGTTTATTAACAGAAGGTGCCATCAAACCCAGTGAACGTTTTTTTGACTTTTACTATAAAAAATGTTACAATGATAAGGATCTACCCTGAAAATAAATAAAGAGGCATTTTAGAGGAAATTACTGATATACCTTGTAACCATGAGTGAGGAGGGGACACAGTGGGAATGAGAGCCTGCTGCACTTTGGTGAGTTACTTTGGAGATGCAGGACATTGACTGGCTGTTTTCAGCACATGAGGTAGACCCACTGCTTATGCCACATGGTGTGAACAGTCTGTGGACAGCCTGGGCAAAGACAGTTTGTGTCGCCCGTGTGCTGTACCCATGTACAGCAGGCTCTCATGTCCACTGCCTGCCCTCCTCACTCATGGTAACATGACAGCTGTTAAACTATATTACAAAAGTGTCTGTGAACCAGAAATTACTGTAATATCACTTATCTTACAGTTACAAAACTACAGTACAAAGTTACTTCATGAAGAATTCTTGTAACCTTACGGCTGTGAAGTTACTGTGAGACTATTTAGCAGTAAAAAACTGTGAAGATTACTGTGAAAGTCATGCAAAATTTAGCAAGTAATTTATTGTGATTTTACACTCAAAAATTTAACAGTGTACATTCTTAAAAATGTTATAGACAAACATTTGAGGGTAAAAAAGCTCATAACTATAAAGTATTCAGTTTTAAAATGGATGAAAGAGAGTTAAAATGTTTTGCAAAGCATTAAAAAAGATCATTTATGAAACAACAAAAAAAAAAGAAAAAAGAAGAGAAGAGAAAAGAACTCAAATAAAAAAGTCAAGTTTACATTAAGTTCACACTATTTAATGTTGAATGCTCAGTTACAAATATTTGAGAAAAAAAAAGAAAAGTTTTTTTCATTCTTTTAGACAAAAATAAAAATAAAAACACTCCGGGGAAAAATCCTGACACTGACTTTCATAATCCATGCATCAGAGGGTTAAGTAAAAAGTAGTACAACAAGTCTTTCAAAGGAGGTGAATGACCCCAACAATTAAAAGAAAATAGTGGAGTAAGGCAGGAATTTTCTTTATAGGGATCTGTTTGAGGATGACAACATAATCTTATTTGAGTAAATCAATACAAGATGGTTAAAGTAGATTAGAGAAGCTGTATTATGTCCTCAAGGGGGAATGTTGCCCTCTTATCTCAATCAATAATACATGAGATCTTTCAGAGCTGTTGACTTGTTAAAAGGAGAGGCATCGAGATTTTACAACCTCATCTGACAGTGTCATTCACCAAAAGAGGGGGGGCACCAGGAAGTGTGGTAGAAATACTTACAGGAAAGAAATACTGAAAATTAAATATGGGAGCATTTCAAAGTAATTTCATTCCTCATTAGTTATGGGACACTATCCATGGTAAAATTAAAGTTGGAGAGGCACCTACCTTCATATCACCCATCAATGCTTGGTGATGGAACAAAGTCCTTGATGAAGAGCCACAGAAATGTCCTGCACTTTGCTTACTGGGAATAATGACGGAGAGGATGGAGATGTCAACACAGCAAATACTGTGGTGCAGATTTGCTCAGAGTATAGCTGTAGAATTGTTCTAGGACACTGAAAAGGGGAAGAAAACTCCAAATTTTATAGCGTGGATTAAGGAAGCATCAGAAAAAGCTGAATATGGTGCAACCTATCTAGAGTTATTTATTTACAACTCCAATTCTAGTGAGGTTGGGGCATAGTATAAAACTTAAATCAAAACAGAATACAGGTTCATATTTCTGACTGTGTTACATCACCTTTCCTTCCAACAACAAAAAGTGTTTGTGAACTGAGGACACTAATTGTTGAAGTTTTGGAATTCTTTCACATTCTTATTGATGAACAACTTCAGTTGTTTAACAGTCTGGGGTCTCTGTAGTTGTATTTTGTGCATCATAATGTTCCACACATTTTCAATGGGAGACAGGTCTGGACTGCAGGTAGGCCAGTCTAGTACCCGCACTCTTTGACTACAGAGCCACACTGTTGTAACAGGTGCAGAATGTGTCTTTGTTTCATCGTGTTGCTGAAATAATTAGGGGCGTCCCTGAAAAAGACGTTGCTTGAATGGCGGCATGTGTTACTCCAAAACCCATATGTAGCTTTCAGTATTGATGGTGCTATCACAGCCATGGGCACTAACACACACCCACACCATCACAGATGCTGCTTTTGAATATTGCACTGGTAACAATCTAGATGGTCTTTTTCCTCTTTTGCCTTGAGGACACGACGTCCATGATTCTCCCCAAAACAATTAAAATGTGAACTCATCAGACCACAGCAGACTTTTCCACTTTATGTCTGTGCATTTTAAATTAGCTGGAGCCCAGAGAAGCCAGTGGCGTCTCTGTGTGTTGTTGATAAGTGGCTTTATCTTTGCATGGTAGAGTTTGAACTGTCACTTGTAGATGTAGTGATGAACTGCGTTAACTGACAATGGTTTTCTGAAGTGTTCCCTGAGCCCACGTGCTAATATCCTTTACACAATGATGTGGGTTTTTAATTCAGTGCCGCCTGAGGGGTCAAAGGTCACAGCCATTCAAACTTGGTTTTTGGCCTTGTTGCTTCCATGCAGAGATTTCTCCAGAGTCCCTGAATTTTCTGATAACATTATGAACTGTAGATGATGGAATCCCTAAATTCCTTACAATTAAACATGAAGAAACATTGTTCTTAAACTGTTGGACTATTTGCTCACGCAGCTGTTGACAAAGTGGTGAACCTGGCCCAGTCTTTGCTTGTGAAGGACTGAGCCTTTTGAGGATGCTCCTTTTATACCCAATCATGACACTCACCTGTTTCTAATGAACCTGTTCACCTGTGGAATGATCCAAACAGCTGATTTTTTTCAGCATTCCTCAACTTTTACAATATGTTGTTGCCCCTGTCACAATTTTTGAGCAAAATGAGCAAATATTTGCACCAAAAAAATAAAGTTTATCATTTTGAACATTTAATATCTTGTCTTTGTGTTGTATTCAATTGAATACATGTTGAAGAAGTTTTACAAGCTTCTGTTGTGTTTCTGATTTTATTGACTTTTTACACAACGTCCCAACCTCACTCATATGCTTTTGACAGGTCATGTAACTTTTTCATAGTTAGTTGTGTTGTGTATGATTATTTTCAGTAAAAACAAGAAAAATGAGACAATGAAAAAGTTAATGAAGAAAACCTTCACGTGGACTGATGTAGTCTCACACAGGCTCGGTGGATTAATAACAAAACACTGAAGCTTACTAATGCTAACACTGCTCCTGTCAAAGGTACAAGGTTTGGCTGAGACCGGCAAGTTTGAAGTCACTGCTGATCACAGTTTGCTCATGACTGTTTACTCCTCAGTTACAGTTTCTCCTTGACAAGCCACTCTTGTCTTCCTCTTTCCTTCTCTTCTCTGATTGGTCACAGCTTGAGTCTTCCTCCCTCAGCATGGTGTCTGTTCCACTGCATGGTGTCAGGCCCCTCGTGAACTTTCCATCATCTAGAAGCCTTTGAGAAAAATGTATAATCAGCCATCTCCATCCACACAAACACACAGGTTCATACATATGCAAGAGTGACACCCATTACCACTGCGCCTGGAGGCTCGCTCGCTGTGTGATCAGGGGGATGATGGGGGGGTGCTGCTGCTTCCCCTCACCAGATGTGACTCCTCGGGGCCTCAGACCACATCTTTGATTCCAACAAATCAAATGCCTCCAGCTCAAAGATTTTCTCCAGCTCTTGTGAAGTGTGTAAACCATGAGCTGTTGGAGGAGAGACTGTATCTTTAAGAGAAACTGTGGAGAACTGCATGTTTTTGGGTGCATAAACTAAACTACTTGACCTGTTCTGGACGATGCTGAGGATACGATGACATGGTGGGAGTAGAGCTGGACTCTGGCTACAGCGGTAGAGGAGAGGAGGATGCTGGCTAAGCTGTGTGTCATTTTCAACAATGTCTACCACCCACTCCATGACAGGCTGAAAAGCAGCAGCACATTCACATTCCCTCCCCCTGAATGCAGCACAGAGCGCCTCAGGAAGTTATTCTTCCCTGATGCCATCAAACTGTTTGACTCCTTCTCTGAGTGCCACACACTCGCTCTGCCCTGGACTTTAGTCGATTGTAGAGGCAGTAAACTTTTGTATTGTGTAGTAAGGGCAAAGTTCTAGATAGAGACTGAGACTAAGACACACATTTTGTTTTTCCCATTTTACAGCTCTAAATAAAGATCCCTAATCACTAAAACAATTTTTGATTATTGAACAAAAACTGAGTTATTCTTGTTATTAAAAAACTGAACTGCTTTTGATTATTGAAAACAAACTGGAATATTTTTTATTGCTGAACTGTTTTTGTCCTGGTAAAAAAGGAAATTAGATGTTCAGTTTTGAAGTTAAAAAATAATAATAAAAATAAAATAAAATACAACTGAACTGAGAAAAGTCAAATGAACTCTTAATAATAATGATAATAATAATAATAATAATAATAATAATAATAATAATAATAATAATCTTGAACTGTTCTATCCTGATAATTACATTCTAATTTGATAATTATATTGCTATGGGATGTTGCTTTGTGGTGAATTGAATAAATAAATTATTGTTTGTTCATGAGAATACCCAAACTTGGGTTGCATGTTTGTTCGTTTTTTTTTTTTTTGTTTTTGTTTTTAATAATCAATGGATCCTTTGTTTGAATCCATGGTTTAAAAAGGTGACTTATTAAAAATAAATAAATAAAAAAAAATCATTTAATTATTCAGGACTCATCTGACTGGCATTCCAGATTTGTATAATAATAATATAAAGATATATATGTATATTTTTAAATGAAATAAATGAAACAGATGCTGCATTTTTATTCTACTTTTTTGTTAAATCAAGGCCTTTTTTTTGAAGTTTTTATTAAATACAAGTGCATGTCCATAGTGTTCTCTTTTCAACAAGAACTGCACAGAATTTGAGTAAAATCTTGAGATTAAATTTGCTGAATGTCCAAGAAGGAAGGACTGTAACGAGCAGTAACCGTGGATATAACAAGCTCTTTAATAGCTTCACTGTCATTTTGATGAATGTAACTGTTGTTACTGATGTTGTCAACTGATAAATAAACACCAGAGTCCATACATTGTAAAAATTCAAACTTAAATTTATTGGCCTGATAAGGATTTTTCAGTTAAGAAGAATATATATATATATATATTTATTGTTGTGTTGCAAACTATTACAATGCTCCAACTACCTTTATTATGTTTGTTGAGTAAAGTTGGTCTCATTTCATAAGTTAAGTTGGCAAAACTCCAAATCATAGGTTTGAATTTATAACTAAATTCTTTGAGTGTGCATCAGCAGCGAACGGGGTCTCCAACCCAAGTCTACAGGGGTCTTCATCTAGATTTTTAATTTCCCTCATGTGCAACCACATCTCCTGTTCTGTGCTGATTTTTTTGCAATAAAGGAGAGAAGTTTTGTTTGAGTGTATTAAAACTGTTTTTGTAAAAGGCTAAAGATTAATACAATCTGGAGAGGAACATATTTACTTAGTTACTTATTTATCTACTCTGTAAGAATCAGAACTTGTAACTGTTGAGCCAAAAAAGTCTTCTAATTAATTCTAATTCAATTTGATTTAATTTGAAAAATATAGCTTACACATATGCAACTACTGAGAGCACATTTTCACAACATATTCTCACTTTTCATAGAAGGATTTCCATATCAGTGTTACAAGAGGACTTCCAATCATGATTCCTCCTAGTGCAGGTCAGGTAACATAGATTTCCTTGTTTATACAACTAGATGAAAGTATGACCCCTGCACAAATGCACAGGAAACCCTGTGGCAGTTGCTATGTCAATCCATCTGTAACATTTTGTTATCAAGTCACATTCAAAATAAAACAGCGAGGGTTAGTTTTGAAGTTTCATAAAGTTCTACATAACATAATGAGTCATGAAATTTCAATTCAATGTATTGAGCTGTTGGTTTGGCAACATAAGGTTTTTGTGGCCGTAAGTGAGGAGGGAGTAGAGTGTATATGAGACCCTGCTACACATTAAGCCTCAGAAGGCACCAGATGTCCGAGTTTGAGGTGCTACGGACGTTGTTCTTGCTTGACACCATCTGTGCCTGACGCGACCGCGGCCATATGTTCTCGTCTCAGTCTGTGCTTGACGTGTTCGGCGTGCTCGATGTGTTAAAGCTTCTGGACAAGCCAAGAATTTTAAAGTTAGTGAACAAGAGAGTGGAAATTTAAGACATTGAAGCTTTTCATTTTTGAGGTCAGAGAACTTTTTTGACTGCTTTTTTTTCATTTTTGGACTGCTTAGTTTGTAGAGCTCAAAACTTTAACCCTGTGGTGCATAGTTGTCACTACAGTGGACACCTATTTAAAAGTTGTTTTACTCCTAGATTCAATGGTTCATGTGGTGGAAATTCATATTAGCCTGTGTCAGAATATTTTTTATTCTTCTTAGGGAAGTCAAACAAAGAAAAATAAAAGTCACATTTACATTAATTACACTGTTTTATGTTGAATGCTCAATTAAAAATATTTGAATAATGCTAAAACTTGTATATTAAAATTTAAATTTTAAATATATATATATTAAATATTTACACTGTAAACTATAATAAGTTGACTTTACTTAACAAAAAAAATGCAAACTTGTTACCTTAAAAAAAGTAATTTCTGTTAACTCAGATAAAGTAGATTTGATTAACTTATTTTTTGTGAGTTTGCAGTACTCAAATGAACTTAAATAAATTCTATCAGAGTAACTTATGCAAAATCATTCCTCAGGTTGACCATGAGTGAGGAGGGCAGGGAGTGGATATAAGACCCTGCTGTACATGGATATATCACATAGGTGACACAGGCTGTCTTTGCCCTGGTATAGACTGTCTATGCTCCATGGCTTAGTCCAGCTGTCAACAGCATAGACTGGATGACAAGGACATCAATAAGTTTCATTTTCTTCTGTATAATTATGGGTGAAAATTCCTGTGAATGCTTTGCATTAGTCTCTAATTCAAACAGGCATTTTCATTTGCCCACTCAAGCTGCCAATCATGTACTCAGCCAGTCAATGCCACAGAGCATCGACAGACAGTCGGTCGGTGCCTTGGAGCACAGACAGTCTGTCTACACCACTGAGCACAGGCAGCTCGTGTGTGATTCACCCATGTACAGCAGGGTCTCATGTCAGCTGTGTACCCTCCTCACTCACGGTTACAGGGTTTGGTTATCAACTTTTGATAGGTTGCTGCTCTGACATGAGTTGTCAGAACTTAGTTCTTTTCAGCTTTAACAACTTCAAGTTTGTGGTCAACTTTACTTGGAAATTTTGAGCCAATCTGTTTCCTAAATTTTTCAAGTAAAGTCAACACAAGAAACTTGTCTTTACTAAGTTTAAGTAAGTAGACTCAAGAGAGTGAGCTAAAATAAGTTAAGGTAACTTTTTTTTTTTAAAGTAAGATTTACTATTATATTTTACAGTGTAGGTTTTGTGCAATTCTAGGTGTAATGGATTGGAGTTTTGGGGGCAAGCTGTTGGTGGGGGCCATGTTGGTACTGATGTTGGTACCTTCACACTAACAGCAACAGGACACCTGTCCTTCAGTCAGCTGAAAATGTCATTTTTGAAAATGTCCAAGAAATGTGAGAACATTGGGCTAACACCAATTATTCTTTTTATTTTATTTTATTCTATTTTTTTTTTTTTTTTTTTTTTTTTTTTTTTTTTTTTTTTTTTTTTTGGGGGGGGTGCTATTTGATCTTTGCATAGAGTTTCATTTTGTGTCAAGCTTGTTAGTTCCCACATATGTTATATACATTTAAAGCAAATTTATACAAAATAATGACGTTTTTTGGTTCGTTTACCTCTTCAGTGAGAACAATCTATGTGTTTTGAGCTTGAACAAACACTCTCTCTCTCTCTGACCTAAGATGAACTTTGATACTATGCTCAGGTCGGGACTTCATGTCTTGTTTCTAATATAAATGGGTGTTCAGAGCATGAATGGTTGTTTGCATATGACTTCATGCCAAAATGAATAGAGATACTGATGATCCATTGATGGGTGCAGACAGGGAGGAAGCGAGATGCCTGTATTAAATCCAAAATGTACAGGAAATCCAAATCAATGGAGTGTGATCGTGAACATGAGACACGAGGCAGACAAGATCAAATAGGAAGAATGACAAGAGTAGATAAAAGGAGGCTCAGATGTTTTTTTAAATCTATCTTGAAACAAAGTAGATGGCTTTAAAGTCGACTTCAAACTGTTTGAGAGAGGAGCCTCTATATTTAATGCTACATTAGTATCAAAGAGGATCACAAAGACACGAGCACAGGCGGAGGGGAACGTGAACCGCTGCGAAGTGGTCAAAACTGCTGGGAAACAACGTGCTGCTGATGTGGAACATACCAACACAAAAAACATTCACAACAAAGAGTTTTATGAAGAGTTCAAATGAGAACATGAAACAACTCTGCAGACTTTTAACGAGGCACAACATGAGTCCAACAAGCTCATATACACTCAAAAAACAAAACAAGCAACAACAAAAACAAAAAAACAAAAAACAGAATGGGTGTCTACTAAATAAATCTAAGTAACATGTTGCTTCTACCATATATAGTCATGTTTTGTGGTTGAACATCATTAAATAATGTTGTTTTAGCATGATGTGCAATAACTTAACATTTCCTATATTCAGTTATACTGACAGAACCTAATGCTTTTTGGGTAATATGTCAAATGGCGTGTGGGTCAATGACGTGACGTCCCTTTTTTTGTGTCCGAGTGCAATATTTCCTTCCATCATGAATTGAGTATTTCATCACATGTATTTCTTTATTCTATGAAACCTGTGTTATTTGAACACATCTTTAAACTATTAAAATATAACATGTTTTTTTGTCTTTTGGTTCCTCAAACCCCCAAAATGTCAGGTGGTGCAACCGTCCTGACAAGTATCCACAGTAATTAAACTCTAAAAATTGAATGTCAGTTATTGTAAATGGAAATTAAAAATACAGTGGCATTATTTTATGCTTGAACCTTTTTAAATAAAACATTCTTTGCAAANATTTTAAAGTGAAGAGAATAAAACAGGAAACAGGAAACTGCATCAGCCAGAGGAGCCCAAATGACATTTGTGACCAAGTGGAAAAGTTTGTAGATTTCTCTGAAATACTGATAAAAAAGGTTTTTTCACTTCATTGGTGACTGGAACAATTTCCATGTCAGGTGGTACAACCAATGTAATAATGTGAAATGTTATTTTAACATCAAATTATTTATCCTATTCACAAATAAAAGAAATGAAACACACAAAATGAAAATGTATGAGTCACTACAGACACTTGAGAGATACTTGCCAATAATTTCACACAGAAAAAATAACAGGAACATATAAATATATATTCATATATTTGGTTGCACCACCTTACATTTTTGGGTGCTCAAATTAAAAATACTAAAAAATTATGAACCTAAAATCTTTGAAATGTTGGTCAGCTACTGAAATCTGTTGGAAAACATAATTCTTCACTCAGAAATATGTTTTTTATTCATTTTCAAGGAACTTTTTAAAAATACGTTTTTAGACCCTCTTTTTGTCATTGACCCGTAAATATGTTGAACTATCCTTAAAAAGTTACGCTGTATTTAACCCTTGTAATTAAGTAACGGTGACGCAGAAACGTCATGTTTATTCAGCATGTTTACATTAATTTTACTCAACAAAACCGTCTCTTGCTGAATGAGCATATTATCATTGGGTGGAAATACTTTCCATAATTTTTGTACGTTCACCCACCAAATGATTATTATGTTGGATTTAACCATTGTTATTAAGTAACAGTAATACAGACACATTATGTTGAACCAACTTATTTACATTAATGTCACTCAATAAAACAGTTTCTCGCTAAATAAGTGTGTTATGATTGGGTGGAAATACTTTCCTTTTTTTGTGTTCACCCAACAAATTGTTTGTTTGAGTGTAGTCTGCCACTTCAGCCCTGAAAGTGGATACTGGATGGTGGATGAGACTTGATGCCATCACTGGAACCAACCAGTCAGGCGACAGATCAAGAAGAGCATCCAATGGAAGAAAATAGGATCATGTGGTGTGACTTCACACTAGTAAAATCTCTGAAACTGATCACCAGATCTTCACAAGATCCTGCTAAAAAGACTGGGTCATCACAGTTGACCTATGGCTAAACCAAACAAACAGTGACCATCCAGTCATAGGCCTTATGGCAGGTGTCAGCGAGAGACGGTCTCTGGAGGCCATCGATTGATTTTTGGAGACAGAAAGATCACATATCATCTAGAAGTCATCAAAGGATCTAAACCACCCACTGAGGGGATATATGAATGATTTAATTGTTGAGGAGGTTGATAAAAAGCTTCAGTTATAGGTAAAGCTTACAGGTCCAAAGGTGCAAACATAGAAAAACCACATCTTGTTTCCGTCAGCACTTAAGTCCACGTTTTTGTCTCAGGATATGAGAAAAAAATACACTAAGATTTCCTTTTTACCATCTAGTATTTACATTGAATCACTCAGCAGCTCAGTGTCTGTGCTGTGACACCTTCCCTCCCTGACACCCTCCCCCCCTACTACATGTGCAGGTCTATGAGTTTTTTTGTTTGTTGTGGTTTATTATGTGCTTATGTGTTGAGGTGTTTGGTTTTTTTTTTTCCTAATCACACAAGTGTCACCCGACAGGAGTCTAGTCTAATATTATGCTTTTTTTTCCCCCTCCTCCTCCCCTCTGTATTCTCTTTCTCATCTAATGAAATGAGACACTGCGCACACTGGTGACACACAGTCCTCCTGCTCCTGTACTTCCCTTTGTTACATGTCACTGTCTTTTTGTGTTTCTCAGATGGGATGAAATTTCGTTACATGTGCAATGACAAATAAAGAAACCCCAAACCCCTGACGTTGCCAACCTTTGTTATCTCATCTACAACAGATGAGCTAGTGAAGCTAAGCTCCAGGAGTTATTGTAAGTTTAACTAAAACCCTTTAGACACAGCTGACGATGATGAACAAAAACTAGAACAAAACAGACCAATGAGCTCCCAACAAACAAAGTGACATGATGGACAAGGCTAACTTTAGCTAATGTTAAAGATGTTGACAGCCAGGTTACATAAACCAATCAGGGACAGTGTTGCTGTAACACTCATCACATTTAAGACTTGGCCAAAGGTCAATAGGCTCTTACAGATGGTTCATGACCATAGACTGTATAATGAGTGGACGTAACGACGTTCGGCTCAAACTGAAGCCTCCAGCAGATGCCCCGCCCCCTGGTGTCTGGCTGCAGTATAGGTCATAAGCCCCGCCTCCCCATGTATTCCAGATATGAGCCGGGAAAACTTTAAAAAATTATGATACCTCGTAGAAACGTTTCTCTCATCTTTACCCTAAGGTAGTATAACGATGTCATCTGGCTGCATGGTGTTTGGGTGTTTTTTTCCTGAGAAGTTAGTTTCTCATTAGCTATTGGACGTTAAAAAACGAGTTATAAGTTTTGTTTTATGATAGTTGACAGCTGCCGTTCATGAGTAGTTTTTATCTGGGATATAAGAAACTTCGGGAAAGAGCCAAAAGGAGACTAAACCTTCTGAAGAAGAAGAAATAAATATTTTTATTTCTCTTTTTTACTTGGCTCCACTGGAAATTCTCTACTGTGCAGACTCTGGCTGCACAATGGCGACTAGAGAAACTGAGTTTTTGGCTTCAAAATCGTAGAACGGTGACAGGCGGAAGCACGCTGTCCATTCTATATACAGTCAATGTTCATGACACGTTGATGGGTTGGGTCTCAAACACTGAGATCTGCCTCCAACAGGTCTCCAGAGGGCCACCTCCAATAAGAGGTGAGAGGTTTGTGGAGCAGTGAGCCTTAAAGACACAGCAGCTTCAACAAAGTGTCCCAGACATAGGACGTAATAAGGGTTTTCTGAAACACCTGCGAAAGAAAAATAGAAATTGTCTTCACTGTGAATTATGTTAAGCTATTACAGGGACACCAGGGGAACAGTGTAAAGACGAAAAAAAAAAAAATGAACCCCCTCTTTAAATAAAAAGCCCTTGGTAAATAGGCTACATGGTGTTTTCGCAACAACCTGCAGCAAGTCAGGCTGGGAAGGATTTCAAGTCCTGAAGTATTTCATTGTAATACATTTTATTGGTTATTTTACTGGTAAATTGTCGTGTTGAATGTAAATGAGAATGAGAGTAACTCATGATTCGAAGAATTGTTTCCTTTCTGAATCACAACCTCTTATTCCCCACTCTGTCACACTCTCCAACTCTCAAGTACTTTTAATAAAACCTGCACTGCAATAGAGGAGTGAGACAATCAACAGGAAACCTTTCAGTTTGCTCAGACGGATGGCGACAGAAGCGTGGAGTCTCAGAGCTGAATGAAATCTTAAAGCAGGACAAGGCTGCACTTCTTCAAAACTTATTCAGCTCAATGAAACGGTTTTCAAGTGATGGTAACCATTCATTCGAACGTTACTCAAGTTCACACTTGAGAAATCCTCTGAGGATCTGTTTGTTTGTTTCCATATTTCCTTCCCCTCTCCTCTGAGAGCGGATAAGCAGCAGCTGAGTTTAATGATTCCTCCTCGACCTCCACAGCCCCTCTCCCTGCAGGCTGAGCGGGCTCTCAAATAACCACGCCTCGTATGTTTGGAGCTCCGTGGCTGCAGTTCAGCTCCATCCTTGGCTGTCAACATTCTGTGTGGATCATCAGAAAATCTTCAAACTGTGTCTCCTTCACCCGGCGCTGGCCTCATCGCTGCCTCTCTCCCGCCAGGCACCACCAGATCTGGAACGCACACAATGCTTTTAAACATGGCTGCCTCAGCCATCGGCGTAATTGTGTTGGCATCAGCGCGGGCGCCCCATGATCGGTGCATAAATTATGACGGTCAGGAGACGGAAGGATGAATAGGGTTTATTTTTAGGTGGGAGGGGGAGTGAAACGGAAGGGAGGATGGAGAAGGAAAGAAGAAGAAGAGAGAGGAGAGGAAGAAGCGTCTCCAGTGGTGGTAAATTGGATTGAGATCTATTGCCAATGCAGCAGTTCTTTCAACCTGAGTGTGGGAGGGAGGCATTAAAAATTCAGTCATTTTCAAACATGACCATCACTTTGGAGAGATAATGAGTGTCCTGAACGCTGGCTGACAAACCCACACCCCCGACCCGCTCTCTTCTTCTCCGTGCTAACATGAAAGATAACACTTCATTTAACTACAGAGACGGAGACATGAGTGATGATGAGAATTCTCCAGCAATCTTTCCTCTATAATACTCTTGCTAATTAGCTCAATGCGTCACTGGGCTGAATAAACTCTGCCACGCTTCCTCTCCGTCCTCTCACAGCCTGCTTTTGATCTGCTCGTTGAGATTAGAGGCAGTTTCACCTTTGTGTGTCATTAAAAGCGCCGCGGAGCTTTCAAGGTGATGCCGCTCTACTTCTTTCTGTCCACTAAATACACACAATGGGTGTTAACTTGTCGATGCGTTCCTCTAATAACCCACTTGACCACTGCGCACAATGCTGGTAATTAACATTCAGACAGCACCTAGCGCACCTGAAAGAGCCGTGAAAGATAAAGATCCACACAGGCCTCTTTATTCTTAGCTGGAGCCTCTGAATAATTACGCCCGTGTGTGTCAGGCACACAGCACATCAGAGCGTTCGCAGGGATGTGAAGCTTCTGTCGCAGCGGGGCGGGGAAAAGATGGCTATTAGTGAGACCATCCCAGGGACAAGTGGAGCGAAACCATTTTTGATTTCCTCCTGAATTACTTTCAGAGCAGCCGGTGGGTTTTCTGGGACCCCATGGGGGCAGAGGGAGCGTCCAGGGGGTTTTAGCGGGACGGGGCGCCATTTGATTTGCCGCTTTGTTCCTCCTCCCTCCATACGCCGACTTAATCTCTAATTTGCGTCCGGTAATCCGATGGTGCTCTCTCTTTGAAATGGCTGATAGAAGTCTTGGTTTGATCTTCCTGCTCAGCCAAACTCAATCACAAAAACCTGTAAACCACCAAGATGTCTGCCGTTTCTGTTTATCTTCACACAGAATAAATACACGCACACACACCTGAGCACACCCAGGATAAAGCTTTGATTTCTCTCCATTGTCTCTGGGTTTGGGATCAGTTCAGGCTGGGTGAAAAGGAAAATGGCAGAAGTAGACAAAATAAAGCCTACATACTGCAATTCTCTCCCAAGCTCTAAGTTTTTTTTATTGTAACTGCCTTAAGTGTTTGATTTGGCTGAAGTTTTTGTAAGTAAGTGATGGAGACAGACTCTTCCACAGTCGACTGTTGGCTGATCAAGCCATCACTCTTCTGACAATATTCTTGTTATGACAAAGAAAATGTCAAGATGTAAATGAAACTGGAGTAATATAACATTCAAGGATGTTCCAATCCACAGTTTTAGCCTGTAAACCACATTCTCTGAAAAAGCTGCACAAAGATGTGCAAATATCAACTGTTGAAGTTGGGCCGGGACACTCTCAGGGGTCCATCAATGTCAAAAAAAAAAGAAAAAAACATCCAAAATTGCCGCAGTAAGGAAGCCCATTTCTACCAGTTTAAATAAATGAATGAACTAACAAATAAACAAATATGTAAATAATAATAATAAAAAAAAATAGAATAAAGAATTATTTAACCCACATTAAGAAAAGGCAAATTTATTAAACAACTCAAACATTTTGACTTTACCTCAAACTTTCTGCTTTTATTTCATAATTTTAACTACTTGTTTTCAAATTTTTACTTTAATGTCAAAAATTTTGAAGATTAAAATTTTGACTACATTATCCCAAAGTTTTGACTTTGCCTCTAAATTCTGACATTTATCTCATAATTGTGACTTTTGATCTTCATATTTTGATTTTTATCCCAAAGTTTGACTTTTTTTTCAATTATTATGGCTTTATCATCTCAAAACTTTAACTATTACCAGTATTTTTTTTTATCTCATAATTTTGACTTTACTATCTAATAGTTTGACTTTCTCAAAATTTTAACTTTTTTTCCACAATGACTATGGCTCTATCATATCAAAACTTTGACTTTACTTCCTTAATTTTTTTTTTTTTTTTTTTTTTTTTTTTTCAGAATTTTGACTTTACTTCCAAAATTTTTGGCTGTTATCTAAAAAATCTTAACTTTTGTTTATTTTTCCCCAAAATGCTACCATTGTAAACCAATATTTTGACTTCTTTTATCTTAAAATACCAATATTTATTTGCTGTCAACTGGTTTTAGTACGTCTTCTTTTAATAGGTCTGTTTTCCCCTTGTCCGTTATTTTCTTTTTTTCTTTAGCTCACTGTACAGCACTTTGTGTTCATGTGTGGTCGTTCTAAAGTGCTTTATAAATAAAGTTGGTTGGTTGGTTGGTGCCAATTGCCAAGCATGTCAAAGCCAAGGAATTGAACATAGCACACTTGCAGTCATACTGGCCAAACTGGCCTGTCAGGAACAAAGCTGTGGGCAGACCTTGGTGTTTGAGACCCACCTCCCAACATGTCATGAACCAATTAGGACACCCTAATGTCATGACCTCATCATTTCAGCAAATCTCTTGAAGGTCATGTTTTTAGACTACAATAGAGTATTTTGATCAGTTTACAAAGAGATTGAGGGATTTCTACAACATATGAATATGTAGACGTTTGAAAATCTGCACATTTAGTCTGAACATCCAGGATTGATGCTTTGATTAAAACACAGTGAAGCAGAATACCCCTCTTTAAACCCTTTTACCTCTGGGAGATCCCAAAGCTGACAGCCTGTTATATAGAGCGACTTTTGTTGCAGATTTGAGGAGTAATCCTGGGAGCTCAATTGCTCAAAGAAACAAATGTTGGAAACATAGAGTGATTTTGTTTTACAGACAAAATGTGTGAAGCAAACAGGCTGAAGAGTTTATTATGAGAAAAGAGGTGAAAGGTCAACTCTGCATTATCATAAATCAGGACTTTGAGGTTGCACATGCAAAAGCTGATCTGGTGTCAAGGGATCAGTGTCATCTCTTAAGATACACCAGTGTTTCTGTAACATTTTCTTCCTCTCTTTTAAGGCTAGCCTCTCTGGCACCATAAAGCAACAGGAGGTGTTATTGGGATGATTATGAATTAGTTAGTTATGGGTTATTTTCTAGGATCAGACAAAGGAAAGAGAAAATCAGTGCAATTAAACTATATCTAATAAAACAAACTTCAATTGAATTGTGTTTTTTCTTGGAGGGTTGTTATTGAAGAGTATCAGGGTTGCAGCTTGTTTCCATCACATCTCAACGGGATCGGTATAGAAACACGTGAAAACTCTAAATGAGGCCTGGGCTTTGTTCTTCCCTCTTTTTTTTTTTTTTTTTGATTAATGTTTTTTATTTGCATGCCTGCTGGTGTCTCTTTTCAATAAGATTTTCTCATTTCCTCCCACCAGAGGAGTTGTTGCCCTTTGCATTGAATATAAATACGTTTCACATCACCGAGGCGCTGACCCGTGAGCTCTAAATATAGCAGGAGTGTGCGTCTGCGGAGGGACGCGTCTCTTTACGGAGGAGATGAGCTTGTGTTTTATTCATACGCAGCGTGAACGCGGTACAACTTGTAACAAGATGATGTGACGCGGCCGCCGTCCTGCTCAGAAACGACTCAATCCCTGCTCTGAATGGTGTAAAGACGTCTGAACGACTTACACAGCAGTTTAGAAAGCAGGGGAGGAGAAAAAAAACTGGAATATGCTGTTGTGTCATTATGTTAAACTATGATTGTGTGTAGGGGCTTATACGTTTATGACTCTGAATCTGTATGTGTGTGTGTGTGTGTAAGCCCTGGATGGAGCCAGAGGCAGCACTGACCTTGAGGAGCGCCGTTCATCGCAGTGGGTAAAAGGAACCAAACAGAGACACAAAGCCTTATCGGGGAAAAATACTCTTGTTGTCGGAAATAGCAGAGATGAAACTGCTGACGCCGGAGCTCCGCTGCAGTTTTTCACAGCATCGGCAATTTGAGCCACTCAATGGCCCGACGTGCTCACACTCCTCCGTCCTGATGCAGTATTTTACACAGTCAACCGGTGGCCGCGTGGACTTATTGTGGGGTTCACGTCGGGTCGCGCCGCAGGAGGAGGGAGGCCTCGTCAAATTTAATAACACCCGCGTGTGACGGCGTTGGCTGTTGTGTTTATGTATCTGCTGCTGAAGGCTGGATGCTAAGAGGCCTCTGCAGTGCAGGGCTCAAGGTAAAGCTCGCTGATTAATGCTTTCATCCTCACTCAGGACCAACGCTTTGCTTTGAGAGCAGATACAGACCCTTTTTAAAATGTGTTCTTTAGAAAAATCAAATACTCTTCTCTTTCTGCTTTGGTGCATTCATCCCTCCCACTCAGACCATCCAACTACTGCTCTAACTCAGTTGTTCTTTGTGGTTGTAAAGTTTGGTCTGTCAATTGCATCTCCATTAGTGTTGTGACGGGATCCGTTCATAGAATTTGCTGTGATACTCAGGTACAGGCTGCTATTAATCCAAAGACAGTTCAGGTGTCCTTCTCCTGGTTTAACTTTTTTAAAGAGCAACAAAATGCGTTTTAATCGTTTCACTAATATCTGTTTTGCACAGAAATTCATCGTAGCCTGCTTTGTTTTTTAATGTTTATATGTGTTCAAGTCATGGTTTACACCTGTATAAAATACACATAATTTGTACAAAGGGAAATTCAAAATAGTGACATCACTGTCAAAGCAGAGTGATATGGCGCCACCCTGTGGAATATTTACAATGAATCCAGGTCAGACTTTAAAATGTAATCCACACGTCAATAAGGTTAAAGTAAATATTTCAGAATAATTCAAACTTATATTGGTGGGATGTGAAAATGTGTTCCTCCCAGTGATTATTTCCAAGATAAAATGAGTTAAGGCCAGGCCGGCTTCTTAAAACTTAATGAATATAAAAATGAGCCAAAGGAGCCAGTTTTTTGAACGGCTCTTTGAAAGGAACAGCTCACCTCAAAGAGCCATAAATCCCATCTCTAATCTCCATTGCAAATATCGTCTTCTCTGAGCCCTGCTAGCAATAATCCTTTACTCCTAACAGTGAAGGAAGATACAACCTTTTCTCATTGGAAGACCATAGAGGAATAGAGATTTGAAATCTTTCAGAGACATTAATAAATTGAACTCAGATGTATTTGGGTACCTCCATAATCAACATTTTGTGCTTAAACAATTTTCTTCATACCCCAACGTTCCACAGTAGAACACATGGGATGATTTACTACAGAAATATGTAGCATAGACAGTCGGTCAACGCCATGGAGCATAGACAGCTTGCGTCACCCGTGTGATTCATCCATGGACAGCAAATCTTAAGAGTTAGGGCTAAGTATTTCTGTTGGTGCAGTTAGTCTGTTAGTCACAGAAATATGTAGCATAGACAGCAGCTTTATTTTGTGTAGCGTTGGTAGCTGGTCCAAACCGCAGAGCTTGGACAACCAGTAAGTGCCGTAGAGCGTAGACAGCCAGTCCACATCTTAAAGCGTAGAGAGCTGGTCAAGGCCGTGGAGCGTAGACAGCTTGTGTCGCCCGTGTGATTCATCCATGGACAGCAGATCTTTAGAGTTAGGGTCAAGTTTTTTTCTGTGAGTGCACTCACAGCCGGTTTATTTTTTGTAGCGATGGCAGCTGGTTCACATCTCAGAACTTTGACAGCCAGTCAATGTTGTAGAGTGTAGACAGTCAGTCCACACTGTTCAGCGTAGAAAACAGGCATTACATTTGTCTAATTAAAGATATTCAGTAGAACCATCCACCATAGTTACTGTAAGAAGTTAATTTGTTAAGTTAAATGGACTCACGTTTTCATCTTCCATTACTTACTTCATTCGAGGTAACCGGTTCACTAGACATTTTCAAAATTTCTTACAAATTCAACTTATCTGGGTTTACAGTGCAGTTTGGAGGTGTGCTTTGGGTTATTGTTCTGTTGGAGGAGGAAATTAGCTCCAGTCAAACACTGTCCTCAGGGTATGGCATGGTGTAACCCAGCTTTTCACTTGTTCTACGTCTCAAAATTGTTCTATATAAGTCAAAAACCTCAAACTTTGACTTGTCTGCCCATAAGACTTTTTTTTTTTTTTTTTTAATCTATCTTTCCATCCAGTTTGTGTGTTCTTTTGCCCATCTCAACCTCTCCTTTTGGTGGCCAGTCTGATAAGTGACTTTTCCTTTGCCACCCTGCCTACAGGGTCAGCGTCATGGAGTCGTCTCCTCTTTCTGGACTGGTTGTTTGTGCTGACCAGGCAATGCAGCTTCCACTTGAGGACCTGTGTCTATTCCCTAAACTGGAGACTCTAATGTGCTTGTCCTCTTGCTTAGTTGTGCACCCAGTCCTCCTACTTCTCTTTCTATTCTGGTTAGAGCTCGTTTGTGCTCTTCTCTGAAGAAAGTCACACACACATTGTAGGAAGTCTTCAGTTTCTTGGCAATTTCTCTCCGGGAAAAGCTTTCATTTCTCAGAACAAGAATAGATTATTGAGTTTCAGACGGATAGTTATTTTTTCTGGCTGTTTTTGAGAGTATAACCAAACTCATAAATGCTGATGCTCCAGATACTGAACGAGCTCAAAGGAAGGCCAGTTTTATAGCTTCTCTCATCAGCACAACAGTTCTCAGCTGTGCTGACATAATTGCACAAGGGTTTTCTAATCATCAATTAGCCTTTCAAAATGATTAGCTGACACAATGTACCATCAGAAGACAGAAGTGATGGTTCCTGGAAATGGGCCTCTCTTCCTGGCCTCTGTAGAATTTCCATTAAAAACCAGCTGTTACCAGCTAGAAGAGTTTGTCATCACATCAACAATGTCTAGACTGTATTTCTGACTGACTTCATTTTATCTTCATTCAAAAAGAAAAAGTTTTCTTCCAAAAATAAGGGTTTGTTTTAGACTTTAGAATGGTAGTGTATGTTTATAGACGGGTTATAATTCCCTCATCAGTTTAGTGAGTCATTAGGATCTGAAGCTGTTTGAGAAGGAATCATCCTGATGAAAGTCCTTAAACAACAGGTTTGTTCTTCAGGCTTAAACACCTGTTAATTCCTGCACTCTTCTGTCCAATGTTCTGTCTTTTTAGAATGATTTCAACTTTGTCTCAAGAGCTTGCTTCTTTCCAAGTGTCAACATGTCCATTTACAGTGCAATAAAGCCCAATCAGAACCAACATAGGCTGAATAACCTCCATGCCAACAGGCTAACTGCTAAACTAAATGATGTTCTACGGGACAACCTTGATACTTCCATACTTAAAAACAATGTCTGTTTGATTCATCAGAAAAAAGGCTGAGCTAACCAAGATTTTCTGTGGATACAATTAAAGATGACCTTGTGTAGCTGCCCCACTGCTTTATCTGTCTAAGGTGTAAATTCTACCTTACTACAATGATGGGGGGGTTGGGTTTGGTTTTGGTTGAAGGAAAATACCTGAAGGTTCACCTGTGGCAGCTTGAAGCACTCACATACAAACCACATTAAATTAACTCTAAACCTGCTTTTGATTCACATTACTAAAATAAATTGAGCCCATCACTGTTAAACGCAGCAAAAATAAAAAATAAAGTTTACTTTCAGATTTTGAATCGTCTAAAATATGACCGTTTTCTAAACTTGCAAACAGCAAAAAAAATACTGACAGAGTTCTGTAACCTGAATCTCTTTTTTAAGTGTCTCCAAATTGTTTTTGTACTTTTTAACCACCTTTAGCTCAGAAGTAATGCTAAGAAACAAAAAACATGTCTTATTTACCTTCTTAAATTATAAAAAAAGCAACATTTTAATGCTCACGAACTGAATCCAAACTGTCTCTAACTCTTAATAACCACTGAAATGGATAGCTATGCACTCTTTGTACTCTCTCTCGTCATATATATATATATATATATATATTCAAAAAAGAGTAAGTATCCATAGGATAAAAATGTTCTACACCGTGGGTGTAATAAAGGATCGAAGTTAACAGAAATACACTAATATGAAAGGGAAAAACTAAACTACAGGGACGGAGCTACTGGAAAGGCAGCCGTCAGCGCCAGAAATGGAAAAGTATATTTATATAGTACAGGCCAAAAGTTTGGACACACCTTCTCACTCAATGCATTTTCTTTATTTTCATGACTATTAACTGGACTGACTGACCTTCATTTCTTAAAGTATTGATAGCCACTTGTTTTTTCTTTAGTTAGCTGATTGGTTCTTGCCATAATATGAATTTTAACAGTTGTCCATTAGGGCTGTCGGCTGTGTATTAACCTGACTTCTGCACAACACAACTGATGGTCCCAACCCCATTGATAAAGCAAGAAATTCCACTAAAAAACCCTGATAAGGCACAGCTGTGAGGAGAAAACCATTTCAGGTGACGATCTCTTGAAGCTCATCCAGAAAATACAGAGAGTGTGCAAAGCAGTAATCAGAGCAAAGGGCTATTTTAAAGGGAACCCCGACTGTAAGGACTAACAGGCATGAATATGCTTAAATGTTTGTCTCAAACTAGAATTTGTTGTTAAAAGACATAACAAATTGGTTTTTCTTAAAAAAAAAAACAGTTTAAAACACAGTTTCTATCCTTCAGGTGCAGCCATTTTTGTACTGCTGCAATGCATTCTGGGTTGATGACGTAGATTGGTTGCTTGGTCCCGAGCATCTGGATTTCGCCGTTTACTCACTACTAGTCGCCGTAAGTCACTAGGTTTCAGGAGGGAAAAAAACATAATAATGCCACATGTGGCTGCTTTTGGGTGCACTTTTCAGTCCAAAGGAAACAAGGAGACTGATGTTAGTCTGCACAGCTTCCCAAAAGACAAGAAAAGAAGGAAGTTGTGGGAAATCGCTTGTGGGCGTAAACAACCTCCGATGGACCCGCGGCTATGTTCTGGCCACTTCTCCCCAGAAGCATTTGCTGCATTTAGCCGGCCCATGCTGATGAAAGAGCTGACAGGTGTGGGTCATTACAAACGGAGACTAAAGCCAAATGCTGTGTCGACTACTTTCCAACACAAACCCACAAAACTTCCTCTGGAAACCACTGAAGTCCGCTCCAGGACTTATATGATCCTGTATGAGATCCAGCCCGGTGCAACCATATGACGTCACTACCCAGACGTTACTGCGGCGTAAACAACAATGGCGGCCTACAGGTGAAAATATTTTTTCAAATTTTATACAAACTAAGATATTTTGAGAGATTTTATTGTCGTTCTTATGTAGCTGGTAAAAACACTGATCATTTAGGAAAATGATGTTCTGGTAGCCAGGGTTCCTTTTAAAGAAACTAGAATGTAAAACATGTTTTCAGTTATTTCACCTTTTTTTGTTAAATACATAACTCATGTACCACGTGTCCATTCATAGTTTTGATGCCTTCAGTGAGAATCTACACTGTAAAGAGTCATGAAAATAAAGAAAATGCATTGAATGAGAAGGTGTGTCCAAACTTTTGGCCTGTACTGTATACATACAACAACCAAATAGTCCATGAAAAGTGAAACTCTCTGTTTGTTGTGGTCACACATGAGTTGTAGTCCTGTAGACCTTTAAGTGGTGTGAATTCAAAAAGAAAGTGAGTTACAGAGATAGTTTGAAACATCCTGTTTCTCTNCTCCGAGTTCACAGGAAAGGTCGAGTCATAAACACAACACGCTGGAAAGTTTAATATGAATCCTGTGAACTTTTTAAATGAATAAAAGTGGAATCCAGGCCAACAGAGCCTGATTATCCCGATAAAAAGGCAGTAAAAACCAGCCGACTGTGAGCCGCTCAACACTCCAGTTAACTCTGAATGACATTTAAGGCTGTTAAGTACAGGCTTGTTAGGTTCCTCCTCACACAGTGAAAGTTTCATCCCAGACATTATTCCCTTTAAACACGAGGACATGTGTCTAAAGTTAGACTCTGAGTTTAAGACATTTCACACTTTATATTTCTACATTTCATGCTGCTTTTACACAAGTCACAGCCAGATCTGTCACAGCTAGAGGCTCGTGAACGTCTCTTTAAGTCAAAACACATTTAGAATGTTCGACTCCAAACAGAAGAATCGGTTGATGTTACATTAAAACATAATCACATAGAAGAGAAATCATCAAAGCAGCTCTTAACAAGATCATTAAAATCTGCACCGACAGCTTTAGATTAATTAATGGAAAACAAGATGAGAGATTTCACACGTATGAGGAGAGACATGTCTCCTCTGTTCTGTTTTAGTAGCATTCAAAACTGACAACGCTCTGCTTTAAATTCAAAGCAGATGAAAGAAAGATACAATTAAAATTAAAGCCGCAAGCGGCGATACACGGGCCCTCGCTCACGTGCGGTCCTCCGAGCTTGCGCTCGGAGAACCGCACGAGAGCGACTCCCCGCTCCTCGCCGCTTGCGGCTTTAATTTTAAAAAGCGTCGACCTGTGTGCATGTCTGAACATGCTGCAATCGTTCTCAGTCAGCCACATGGGAGCGAGGGCCGTTCTTTGCTGCATGTGGCTGTACTTTTAAATACATTTACTTCTGTGTCGAATTTAAACATTTTATTGCTTTTATAGTGAAGATTTTTGTGGCTGTGGAATGACCTTGATCCATGTGAAATAAAGAAAAATGGCTCCTTAAAGGTTGCAGACCCCTGCTCATGTGTTTCAGGGTTCAGCTGAAATAGAATGATGACATCATGCAGAGAGCTGCATGGCCACAGCACATTCCTCTGTCTGCTCTCATGTAGCTTCAAGAAGCCTCCCTATGCACTGAAAATAGGTCACACAGCAAAAATGGTCATTTGGCTCCATCTGGTGGCCAAACTCACACAGGCTACCCAAAGATTCAGTTTGGCCACTAAATGGAGCTAAAACCCTTTTTTGTTGGAGCAAAATGATCATTTTAACAGGTTGCAGAGTTTGATTGGCCAGAAAATTAGAAAAAAGAAATGATTAAAAATCCATAAGACAAAGAGTTTAATCCTCTCAGTAACTCCCACACAGGTCCCTACCTAAAACTGTCAAACTTACTTTAGACTTCTTCTAAACCGATTTTTAGTCCCCGAATAACTCTCAGACACCAAGTACTTTGGTGAAGTCTGAAAGACACTTTACAAGAGAAATATCATTCAAAACAGAAGCTTGACCTCATTAACTGAGCTTGTTGAAGATGTTTTAGAAATTTCAAATAAAATATCAACATCAAATGGCTGCATGCTCACAGCACAGCCTCCTGCTGCTCTGAAAATGAGTGTCACAATGTCAGAACTGAAAGAATTCACGCAGCAAAAATGGTAATTTGACTCCATCTAGTGGCCAAACTCACACAGACCACCTAAAAGTGAAGTCTGGCCACTAGATGGAGCCAAATGACCATTAATGCTGGAGCTAAATGATTATTTTTGCACGGTACAGAGTTTTGTCAGCCTAAAACTTGGAAAAAATTAATTATTAAAAATCTTAAAGACATACAGTTTTATCCTCTCAGTTTGAGGGTGTGTCCAGGGATGGATCATGACAGTTTAAATGAAATTTGAAGGAGATTAGGCTCAAAATCAGGGAGTTATCAGGAGTCCTTGATTCATGAAGTCACTTCAGACTTTGACACTAAACTTGAGACACATCATTCAAAATAGGAACTTGACCTTATATATGGTGCTTGTTGAAGATGTNAAAGTAGGCGGCGGGGCTACCGTTTTAAGCTAATGCTAAATGCTAGCAAGATTGTAGCATTTTTTGAGTGGCAAAATAATAAATTTTTCGCAGTGGTCAGGGGGGGTAGGACATAGTGTGGCGCTCTTTTTTTCAAGGGAAAGGGGCGAAAATTGGGGTTAAAGCGGCGGAAAAAATTTATAATCCTTAAGGTTCCAAGAGGGCCTTCGCCCGCCTGCGGTCGCTCGGGCCCTAATAATCCTTTGCGTTTCAAGAGGGCCTTCGCCCGCCTGTCGGTCGCTCGGGCCCTAATTAGAGTCATTTAAAGTTTATTTTTAAAACATTTATTGGTTGTGGATANGAGGCATGATTGAGGTAGCCAAAAAATTTCAGACTTGTAGGTGAAAGTAGGCGGCGGGGCTACCGTTTTAAGCTAATGCTAAATGCTAGCAAGATTGTAGCATTTTTTGAGTGGCAAAATCATAAATTTTTCGCAGTGGTCAGGGGGGGTAGGACATAGTGTGGCGCTCTTTTTTTCAAGGGAAAGGGGCGAAAATTGGGGTTAAAGCGGCGGAAAAAATTTATAATCCTTAAGGTTCCAAGAGGGCCTTCGCCCGCCTGCGGTCGCTCGGGCCCTAATAATCCTTTGCGTTTCAAGAGGGCCTTCGCCCGCCTGTCGGTCGCTCGGGCCCTAATTAGAGTCATTTAAAGTTTATTTTTAAAACATTTATTGGTTGTGGATAACCTTTAACAGAGCTGCGTCAGGCTTGTTTTTACCATGACATTATCTCCATCCAGAGCCGCTGTGAAGCAGCAGTGGTTAAAAATATAACATGTTAAGCTTCACTCGTTAACAGCATTATACATGATGTGCAAATGAAAGTGCTACACTTTCCATCAAAATAGATATCAGTGTCACAAACATGTTTGAACACATTACTCTGCTGTGGAGATTCCAAGTTTATTATGTGGAATCAAAGGGAGGTGATAATAATCCACTGCATAAAGTGCCATGTATGAGAGAGAAGATGCTAAAAGAGTCACTGAAGTGAGACACAATGTACAGTTTGCTAGAGGTTGACTGTAAACTTTGACTCTTAAGGGGGAACACNCTTGAAGTCATTGTTCTGACATATTTTAAGAAAATATCAGCAGCTCAAAGAGAGCTGGCTGTTGATCAAGATCATTTGTGATCCAAACATCTGTCAGAACAGTCTCTTCTGAGGGAACACTGAGTCCATCCTGCAGGAGCCAAACCTTCACTCAGACATCGGGGCTGCATCCAGAAACGTCAAATATTGGCCTGTGGATGGTTTGAAGGTCTGCTTTGAGCTGTAGTGCTCCTCTTCCAGTGTCTGGAAGCTGTGATATCTTCAACTTTCAGAGCTTTTCATTCCAATCTGAAAGTCTCAGTCACACAGATGTGACACATCTGTGCTGTATTTCATGGTTTGTCAATGCGATGATGTTCGGCTGCACATCCTCCCATCAGTTTTCCCTCCAGCTCTTAAAAACAAGTCATCGATGTTTCCGGAAAGACGTCCATGTTTTAGCTGCTGTAACACGCTGTCACTGTGGAGGAAAACACGGTGAAAACACGGTGAAAACACTGCGGCCGGATCCAGCTTAGATGTGTTTTAGGTGCAGTCAGATTAAGAAGCTCCAACACAGACTTATGTCAGCTCTACCAGTCTCAAACAGTCTTCTCTTTTATCAGCGATTATTTGTTTACCAGATACTGGAAAGGAAAACTTAACTCCTTCAGTCAATCTCTCTATTTTAAAATTTTCAAATCACACTTTAACAAACTATTCTGATTTCTTTTTTTTCTTGGATGCTTGTTGAAAACTCATGTCACGGCAGTAACCTATCAAAAGTTGATAACCAAACCCTGTAACCGTGAGTGAGGAGGGCACATAGCTGACATGAGACCCTGCTGTACATGGGTGATTCACACACGAACTGCCTGTGCTCAGTGGTGTAGACAGACTGTCTGTGCACCAAGGCACAGACCGACTGCCTGGCTGTTGATGCTCTGTGGCATTGACTGGCCGAGTACATGATTGGCAGCTTGAGTGGGCAAATGAAAATGCCTGTTTGAGTTAGAGGCTAATGCCCAGCATTCACAGGAATTTCCACCCATAATTTTACAGAAGAAAATGAAATTTATTGATGTTCTTTTCATCCAGTCTATGCTGTAGCCAGCTGGACTAAGCCATGGAGCATAGACAGTCAGTCTATACCAGGGCAAAGACAGCCTGTGTCACCTATGTGATATATCCATGTACAGCAGGGTCTTATATCCACTCCCTGCCCTCCTCACTCATGGTCAACCTGAGGAATGATTTTGCATAAGTTACTCTGATAGAATTTATTTAAGTTCATTTGAGTACTGCAAACTCAAAAAAAATAAGTTTATCAAATCTACTTTATCTGAGTTAACAGAAATTACTTTTTTTAAGGCAACAACTCTGCATATTTTTTTTTTAAAGTAAAGTCAACTTATTATAGTTTACAGTGCACCTGCTCCTTCAGAAGGAATTTTCCAGTCATGCTAACTTGCTGGGGAAACATTAAGAGAGTTTGCAGGAAGTGGAGGTGTCACTCAGTGGATTCGTTCTCAAGTTTCTGACTTTTAGCCTTTCACATTTGTTTCTCTTCTTGTGTAACACACCTCTTTAAGCTGTGTAAGAAAAGTAGAGGTGATTTCAATCCTGAAAGCTCATACACCGATTCAGAGCTCCTCTAATGTACAGTAAGTTCCTGGACATGTACCTATTCATCTGTTTTCTATAATGCTCATTCATATCGGGGTCATTAAAGGTCTGGAGCCAATCACAGCTGTCAATGAGCAGGAAGCAGGTAGAACTGGACATTTAGAGACAGACAGCCCACACTCTCACCTTTAGACAAAACAGGGTCAGAAGTTAAAACCCATGCTTTCAAACTAGGAACTTTCTGACTTTGATGTTATGCTTGACGTCAAATGGCACATTATACTGATGTTTTTGAACAACAGAGTTCAGAAAGTCTGTACAGGTTTGGAAGGCCTGCTGTTGTCTGAAATGTTTAGATTCATCATCAGCAAAGAGTTGAGCCAGAATTAACAACAACTGAGCGAGTAACTACTCCTGAAGTCTTGTGTCTAAAGAAAAACATGAAGACACAGAGGATTTAAACATGTGACTGCATTTTGTGAATATACCAGAGTAAATAATCTAAAAATAGCCTCACAGGGGCACTGACAAGATTTTTGACCAGTTTTGATTGTCATTACATGAACGCCGCTGGCATCATTAGTTCACTACTCATTTAGGAAGTGATTTAGGTGAACAAGGATATGCAATGTACCCTAAAATGATGCCTTATTAATTCTAAAGCAATGCATGTTTATCGAATGCATGAATTAACATAAGACATGTCATTAGCATTCTGTTTACAGATGATGAAGCCACTTAAACTTGATCTAATGGGTTTTCTTTTAACAGATCATTGGTCAAAAAGCCTTTAGTCATAATTACAGCAGTCAGTCTGGAGCCAACACACATTGATTTCTTTAACCAGCATCTTTAAGCACTTTCAATACAACAGTAAAAGATACAACTATTACAATATGAAAAGAAAAAGTCTGGGAATGAGTAAATTTAATTTTATTGAATTCCTGACATCAACATTAAAAGTTCAAGTTTGTGTCTTCATAAAAATATATCTAGTACTGAAGTCAAAAATATTTGCTCAAAATACAAGACAGTGAAAATAAAATTCAGAACGTGAATAATTTAACTAATGTGAGACAGTCCTGTTATCTTTACTGTTCATTTGGTATTTCTGGAACCTGAAACTGAACTTAATTCCTCACCATACAATGTTACCATGAGTGAGGAGGGCACACAGTGGACATGAAAGCCTGCTGTACATGGATGAATCACACCAGTGGCACAAGCTGTCTATGCTGACCAATCAGTGTGGACTGGGTGTCTATGCTAAATGGTGTGGACCAGCTATCTGTGCTCTACAGTGTTGACTGGCTGCCTAAGCACGACAGTGTGACAGTGTGGACCTGCTGCCTACACTACAAGGAGTAGACCTGCTGTCTAAGCTGCATGGTGTAAATTTAAATGTTATAATTGAGCTGATATCAAAACATTAGGTAATTCATAAAAAGACTATTTTACTCTGATCTGCATTATATAATCAATTTGGTTTGACTGGCAAAGTTCATTAACCACATTGGAAAAATGAAGTGATTTATATACAGTTTGTTTTTGCTTAACCCACTTGACAAATTAAGTTCACTTGATTTGGATTTTATTTTTCTTGAAAGAAAAAAAAAAGTGGTTTAGACCAGATGCAATATTGCTTTAGTAACATAGATTATGTATAAAATTGCCTCAATTTTCTTAAGTAGATCTACCAGAAATTTTGTATCAGTGTATATATGAAAGGATTTTAGGGGGTGATATCTGAGAGTTAACTGCTGTTATTTATTGTGAACGTGCAAACATGCGAGCAAATCTGATGTAGTAACTGGGTGGATCATGAAATGAGCAAAATGCCATGCACAATTCATTCAAAATTTGCAAAATACTGGGAGGAGAAGATGCAGATGTAATCATTTAGCACTTGCAATGTGATTTGTCAAACCTGAAACTGATTGCTGTCAGTGTTTTCACCACCACACGTGTCAATATATTTGGACTGTAAGCAATAGAAATAGTAGAGACATACTGTCCATCCAGCAATGCTATTTTTGAGCAGCTGATTTGAGCAAAGGGCTGATTCAGGGCCAGTCACAAAAAGTAACCGTGCCATATCTCCTATAGTAGAACTCTTTGAAATACTGATTTTTGTATTCTTCTGGATCATTCCAGCACAGCAGCACAGTTGGTGCCAGGGTCCCCCGAAGTACTTTTTCTGGTCTCTCACAAGTGTTGAGTGTTATTTGGTATTTCATACAGAATGGGCAAGTACATCCAGTTCCCACACAGTAAATGACTCTTTTTCTTCTTCCTGTTTTATTTACCTGCTGTCTAAGCTGCATGGTGTAAATTCAAATGCTATACTTGAGCTGATATCAAAAGATTAGGTAATTCATACAAAGACTATTTTACTCTGATCTGCACTCTGTTATTTGGTGTTTCATACAGAATGGGCAGGTATATCCAGTTCCCACACAGTATATGACTCTTTTTCTTCTTCCTGTTTTATTTTTTTCTTTTCTTTTCTTTTTGTTGTTGTTGTGTTTTTGCAATTTAACCAAAACAAAAAAATAACATGAATGAACTCAAGTATTGCTTCATGTTTTGAAACAAACAAAAAAGCTACCTGAGAACAGAAAACCATAGATAATGGTGACGGACAGTCGCAAATACAAAATCCTTGTTTAAATAGGTTGGTTTGTACCACTTTCGTACCTGTTATTAACTGCACATGTTCATAGTAGATTCCCTGCAACACGCCCATTAATATCACATGCATCTTTTTAGTGTGCTCAAGCAATTTAGCGTTCCTCATGTGGGTCCTCATCAGGCCCTTGGTGTAGAAAGGTGCGTTTGTTTATAACCTATACTGACCTGAAATCACTGTTATTGATTCAGAAGATCAAAAATAAACACTGACTTTGTTGCTTTAGTCTGTAGACAAGCAAAGACTTGGGATACAGCTCCAAATACACTATTAGTTAAATGATGAAATCCTCTGTGTGCTACCTGGACGAAGGTAGATCAACAGGTGTGTGATTGCTGTAGCTTTAAAACAGCTCCCATTAACTTTCTGCAGCTCTTAAAGGTTTGCTCAATCAGAACTATGAGGAAATTTATGAGTATGTCTGTTCTTTATGAAACCCTTTACTATTGGGATGAAGCCGATGCATCAAACGATGGAGTCATCAGAGGCTGTTACCTCATCCTGGGTTGTAAATGATGTATTTTTGACCAATTTATCAAAGCTGCAACAACTTCATCATTGAAATGAAAAACAAAGATTGGCAGCAGCTCAGCTGGCAGAGTCAGCAATGATGACTGTACATACTTTTTCTTTGTTGTTGCTGCTTTTAATCCACTTGTCTGTGTTTTGGAGAGTTTGAAACCGTAAGATAAATGATCTCTGTAAAAAAAAAAAATAATAATAATAATTCGGAGAGTGGAGAGAGAAGGAGAGAGAACACTGAGGGGAATCTAATCCCTGAAACTGAAACTGAGTGTTCATGTATAAAGAAGCTGGCAGATGATGGTGGCTTTTGGGCTCTGACACAGCTTTATGATTGAAAACTGAACTTAATTCCTCACCATACTTTACCATGGGTGAGGAGGGCACACAGTGGACATGAAAGCCTGCTGTACATGGATGAATCACACCATGTGGTGTGACGCACCATTTTTGTCTTTTTTTAATATCTAGCAATAAATCATTTTTTCTGGACTTATCAGGTGAATCTAGCTCATACTGAGTCTAATAAGGCATTTTTACACACAATAAAACATAATAACTGTGTAGATTTCAGTTTTTGCAGTGTGATAGCTGCCAAATTAGACAACCTTTCCATTTCTTGAATGAATTACACACAGACCTCACCTGTACATTCATAGCCGCAGTAATGAAGATTTCACACAGGGAATTATTAAGTTTATGGAGAGACTTGAGGCTGAAGCTTCTTTGAATCCTGGTTAATCAAAAAAGGCAGTCAGGAAAAGAAAAGTTCAAATATAGTGGAGCTTTATTGCCTGACCTTTATTAATGAAGAAGACAGTGTACAGTGGATGAAAAGAAGAAGTGAAGGGAATCAGAGTGGATACTCCATAAAGGTTTCTGTCACAAGGAACTCCCGCCTCACTGATTTAAGTTTTTGGCCGCAGATCAGAGACTCAGGTTTCAGCTGTCGGCCCCTCTGAAGCACATGACCCACGGGGTCAAATATCTACCACTTAATAGAGTCAAGCTAATGAGTGTCCTGTCTCACAGCGAGCTGCTGGAGCAGGACAGATGAAGGGGCTTCAGACAGAGGAGTTAACCCTTGTAGCTGTACGGCCAGCAGTAATTAGACACAGACACAGACCTGCTGCATAAGGCTGACCTTTGAAATCAGGAACATACTGACAGCAGATCTACACAACCAGTCCGTCTGTTCTAAACCCACCTTCATTTCTACATTTAGGGGGATATCAAGACTGAGTGTTAGCTCAGGGTGGGTGATCGTCAATGTTACATAAGGTTTAGATCACGGGTCACCAACCTTTTTGAGACTGACGGCTACTTTAAGGGAACTGTGTAATATGAAGGGCTATTTATTGGAGACAAACTTCCTGAGCAACAAAATGCACACTGATAAAACTTTTCTGGTAGATCTACTTAAGAAAATTAAAGCAACTTTTTGCATCAATTATTCATGTTGCTAAAGCAAGATTGCTTTTTGTCTGAACCACTCTTTTTTCTAACATAAAAAAATAAAATCCAAGTAAAGTGAACTTTATTTTTTCATGCAGATCTAAAAAAAAACCTAGTCCTTGTATGAATTAGAATCAACATCAACTTTAGGTATGCAGGTATGTATGAACATACAAGGAATTTGTTTTGGTATACTGTGCTCTCTTGTACAAGGTATAAAGACATAAAGGCATAAAGGAGAGAAAAAAGAAAATAGTAATAACAATAAAATAGCAATTTACATATTGAATGTTACCAACAACTGAAAACAGAAAGAATAACGAATAGACAAGACTAATATTTACAGGCTGAAAGAATATGGCAATGGTGCAGGGGTGAGTTGTGCAAAGATGCTGAATTAACATGAGGTAGTTTTACAATAAGTTTGCATTACTTAATTTTCAATGTTTTTAGTGAAGTTTTGAGTCATATGAACTTGATCATATAATTTACATGAAGCATGTGGGGTTGCTGGTCTACACTGTTGGGTGTAGCCCATCCACGCCATGCAGCATAGACAGCAGGTCTACTCTATGTAGTGTAGGCACCCAGTCAACACAGTAAAGCACAGAAAGCTGGTCCATACTGTTAAGTGTAGGCAACCAGTCCACACCAGCATGAACAACCAGCATAGACAACTTGTGCCACCCATGTGATTCATCCATGTACAGCAGGTTCTCATATCCACTGCCTGCCCTCCTCACTCATGGTCAACCTGAGGAATGATTTTGCATAAGTTACTACAATATATTTAAGTTTATTTGTAGTAAGTACTGCATATATTTTTCAAGTACAGTCAACTAATTATATTTTACAGTGCGGTTATCTCTTTATTACTGTCTTCATCACACAGTGAAATGACAGACGAATGAAGGACTGACATGGTGATCTTCAGCCTGCAGTCAGCGCCTCTCCTCGGAGCTGTCTAACATCACTACACCCCTGTCCAACAAACACTGGACTGAAGCCTGCTGGGAGTCCAGGGACCTTCTGTCTACACAGCGTGTCCATCAGCATTCACCACGTGCACACCTCCACCTGTACACGTGCACGTTTGATGTCAGCCTGTTAGCTTCTACAGCCTGCGTCGGCCCCCTCGGGATTCAGAGAGGACAGCTGATCCCGTGTGATGGGCGAGTCTTTGAAAAGTGTCATCCTTGTTAAAAAGCATTGCAGGGGATTGAGAGGAATAAATAAGGTTGGTGGGAAAAAAGAAAGAAGCGCTGAGGAAAAAAATCAACACACTGACATGTGGTTTGTCTAACAATGTAGCGCCTGCCGGGGTTTTAAAAGATTAAAATGTCTGAGTTCTTTTTTGTTCCTCCTCATTAGGACACGTCTTGTGTGACTTCTCAATGTGGGGAGCGTTTGATTCTGTTACATTTTGTTCCCGTTGATAGTAATTTGCATTTTTCTTTGGTGAAACATCTTGTTCTACGTGTCACTACAAAGGATTGCCTCCTTTTTTCCTGAGATCCTTTCTGTAGTACTCTTCCTTCCTCTCGTACTGCTGGTTTCTGCTGGATTCCAGGCTGTTATGATATTTGTACCACTCTGTGTCCCCACTGTTTGAGGAGGGGAACTAAAAGGAGACATGCTCCATGNGCGGCTTCAAGAGAGGGAGGAACTTTGAAATTCGGAGCAGCAGGATGCAACAGAAGAAGTCTGCCTTTGAACGTTTGGCTCGATATGCAACAACCCGAGAAAAAAGCTGAACTCATCCTTCAGACGGAGGGGACGGCGGCTTGTTGGCACACTTTATACTCTTGAAGAGTTCTCAGAATGTATTTTTCTTTAAAGATTAATATCAAGATCAAGAGGAGGCTGAAAGTCCTGGGTGTAAACTGGTTTCTCTTTCATCCTCACAGTACCTTTGATGACAAAGTTATTAGACAGCAAAGGCACCCTGAAACACTGCAGAAATCTGCTCCAACAGCCAGTAATAATGTTACTGTGAGTCTGAGGAGTTTCACTGCTGTCACTGAAATCTCTCTCCTGGAGGAAAACTAAATGATATCAGTGTGTCTTGATCTGATTTCCTTTTGTCCTATTGGGTGTTCAAGTTTTAAAACAATCGATCAGTTAAAAGGAAGAAAAAAGACAAACGTATCAAGAAACTGTTGAACAGATTTTTCCTTTACTTTGAACTTCAACAAATTGGCAGCTTTAAAACTTGAAATAAGTTTGATTTACTCCAATGCTGACTAAAATGCTCGTTCTATGTGCCTTGTTTTTTTGTTTAAAGGCAGAAAAGGAGTCTGCCTTTGGCATTCATTTTGATGTCTGTGATTTTTTCCCCCCTCTGCTTCCATATTTAGGAGCACACAAAGGAAACACAAGCACAATGACACCAACAAGTCTCTGACAAAAAGTCTCTGACAAAAACAAGCAAAAATGAAGTCTCAGTGACACTGATGTGGCATGAAGAACGAATTGGAAACACTTAGACATTAAATACAGGTATCACTGAGACAACAAGGGACAAGACCCCTCACACATAAAAGGGAGATCACCAGAAGTAGTTTCTGTGCTGTTGGTGTTGACTCTTGACTGTATATAGAATGGACAACATGGCTCAGCCTGTCACCGTTCTACAATTTTGAAGCCAAAAACCCCCGTTTCTCTAGCCGCCATTGTGCAGCCAGAGTCTGCGCAATAGAGAATTTCCAGTGGAGCCGAGTAAAAAAGTGAAATAATATTTATTTCTTCTTCTTCAGAAGGTTTAGTCTCCTTTTGGCTCTCTTTCCAGAAGTTTCTTATATCCCCGGTAAAAACTACTCACGAACGGCAGCTGTCAACTATCATAAAACAAAACGTATAACAAGGTTTTTAACGTCCAATAACTAATGAGAAACTAACTTCTCAGGAAAAAAAACGCCTGAACACCATGCAGCCAGATGACATCATCATACTACCTTAGCATAAAGATGAGAGAAACGTTTCTACCAGGTATCGTAATTTTTTAAAGTTTTCCCGGCTCATATCTGGAATACATGGGGAGGCGGGGCTTATGACCTATACTGCAGCCAGACACCAGGGGGCGGGGCATCTGCTGGAGGCTTCAGTTTGAGCCGAACGTCGCCACGTCCACTCATTATACAGTCTATGGTGTTGACTCTCGGGCACCACCGGGCCAAACTATACCCTCCATTCAAAACCCAGTGAAACGGTGGCTAGACTTTACCCTGCACTTAAAAAAAACCCCAACTCACTGGATGAGATACCTCAGTGAGAACACCACACTACTTACAGTTGTGCCCAAAAGTTTACTTTACTCTTTTTTAATCATAATGACAACAGAAACTTCCAAAATGACCCTGATCAAAAGTTTCCATCCTCTGGTGATTTTGTCCTGATAACATGTACACAAGTAGACAAAAATGGGTTTGAAGGTAACCATCCTTACCTGTGATCTATTTGCTTGAAATCAGTGTGTGTGTCTGTGTGTGTGTGTGTGTGTGTGTGTGTGTGTGTGTGTGTGTGTGTGTATAAAAGGTCAATGAGTTTCTGTGCTCCTGACAGACACTCGTATCTTTCATCCAGTGCTGCACTGAAGTTTCTGGGTTCTGAGTCAGGAGGAAAGCAAATTAATTGTCTGAGGATCTGTAAGAAAAGTTAATTGAACTGTACAAAACAAGAACTGGTGCTTCCTACTTACGTCGTACAATAGTCTTTTATGACCTCCTTTTAAATGTGAGTAGTCTGTTCTTCGACGTGTACTCTACATGAACATTCAAGGTTGTACTGGTATTAGGTTTAATGTTCCGGTTCAACTGGACGGTAGCCGGTGTCGTCTTATCTTACTTCCAAGACCTCACCGGTAGAATCAGAGGACTGGAGTTATACATTGAGTCACTCTGGGGAGATCTCAAACCTGCAGTTCAAGCAAGACAGCTCAAGAATTTACAGGAACTGGAGGCTTTTTGCCAAGAAGAATGGGCAGTTGTACCATCTGAGAAAATAAAGACCCTCATCCACAACGACCACAAAAGACTTTAAGCTATTAATGATGTTAGATGGGGAAACACAAGGTATTAAACTTTTGATCAGGGTCATTTTGGAAGTTTCTGTTGTCATTATGATTTTATAAAGTAAACATAGTTGTTTTTTAATAAATGTCTTCATCCAACCACTAACCATGAGAGAAAGAAAAGTTTTTGTTTTCATTTATATTCTCAGAAAAAAGGCCAAAAAAATCTGAAATTCTGCTGGAGGGTGTAAACTTTTGGGCACAACTGTATGAAAGAGTCAGCCTGATGTTTCATCTGGTTAAATTAAAATAAAATGCTGAAGGTATAAAAAGAAAAGTCTCAGAAGGAGGAGAAAGAGGGGGAGTAAATAGAGCAGTATTTACCTCAGAGATGTAGTGCAGTGGGAGCATTATGTTTTCAGCACTGATGATTTGAAACACACTGTAAGTACATTCAGTTAAAGCACCGGAGTTAATGGACCTGCTTAGATTTCACCTCTGGTTAAGTACACACGAACGTCTGAGGTTAAGGTTAAATGAATTGAGATATAAATGCAATAACTTGCAGATGTTAGCGTCTGAAACGGTTAATTTCCCCTGTCTCCTAACATAAGCAAATCACTCTTATTTCCCCTCTTTTAGCTGTGAAATAAGAAAATAACAGCCACATATCTGGAAGACAGGAGCAGTACTGTGTGACATAGAGTTAGTGAGGCTAACTGGTGACACATACAAGAAATCCCCAAAAGAGTGCCTGTTTCATATACCCAGCCAAAGAAGTCTGAGGCCTATAAATTGTGAAACAGTTTGACTCGCTCATTTTTCTCTTGGCTTCATTTTGACTTCCAATGAAGAATGAAAGAGCTCAGTATCTCTCTTTATCAAAAACTAAACACATTAAAATCTTATTAAAGATACGATATTCTTTTATGAACTGCATTTTATTCAAAAAGTTTACTGTGAGGCCTGAAAACGACTTATTTCAAAGAGGGGGTATTCTGCTTTCCAACATATTTTGAACATGGATATAAGGTATCAACTCTGGATGTTCAAACTCAGCATGCCGATTTTAAAGCATCTACATACTAGTATCATGTAGAAATCACTGAATCTACCTGTGAACTGATCAAAAAGGTTTGTCCAAAAAACAAAAAAAAAGAAAAAAAACATCAGAGATCTTGAGACTTGCTGAAATGATGAGGTCATCACATATAGATCTGCCTGGTTCATGACTCGTCGTAGCCGCAGGTCTCAAACTCTAAGTTCTACCCATAGCTCCAGCTTTGAAAGGGCTGCAGAAGACTGGCCAATCAGAGGGAAGGGGGTTTGTGGAGCAGTGAGTCTTAAAGCGACAGTAGCTGAAATTAAGCACTCCAGAGGCTGTAACAAGGATCCTGGAAACCATGTGATCAGGATGTTAATCATGTGCAGACACTGGGGGGATACTGGAAAGTCTTAAAGGTAGAGTATGCAGAACTTTTATAAAAATCAAAAAATTCATTTATACAGGAATTATCCTGCTTAATTGTTGTCTCTGGGCCTCTGTACTTGGTTGACAGTGTCTGTGTGTGCCTCACCCCCTTATAGACCCCCTCCTTGCTGCTGATAGTGAGTGGGAGAAGCTATCCTGAGCGGCTATGATAGCGGCTGTAACACAGAGAAAGAATGATTCTATATCTGCAACGTATCTCATTAACCTGCATGAACTCAGGTGGATGGCTCTTGAGTTTCTCTCACACGATACTGCAGGTGCTGGCAGGGCTGTTTTTTTTTACCGACTATTAGCCATTCTATTAGCTATGGTTGGAGGCAGTGAGCATGTGCCGCAGCTGACGCTGAGCCACGGAGGAGGAGACTAGTTTGGATGGTGTTTGTAAACAGAGAAACAAAACCTATTGAACATTTCTGCATACTTCAACTTTAAGAATCACAATACCCACTCTTTAAACTGTGTCCTAGAGGAGGATTTAAATTGTTTTGTCCAAGTCCACATTCTGCTGACCTGACGCGCCAAATGGGCAGATTTATATATCCGCCACANTTTCTCTCACACGATACTGCAGGTGCTGGCAGGGCTGTTTTTTTTTACCGACTATTAGCCATTCTATTAGCTATGGTTGGAGGCAGTGAGCATGTGCCGCAGCTGACGCTGAGCCACGGAGGAGGAGACTAGTTTGGATGGTGTTTGTAAACAGAGAAACAAAACCTATTGAACATTTCTGCATACTTCAACTTTAAGAATCACAATACCCACTCTTTAAACTGTGTCCTAGAGGAGGATTTAAATTGTTTTGTCCAAGTCCACATTCTGCTGACCTGACGCGCCAAATGGGCAGATTTATATATCCGCCACAGATATATTTCACTAGTCCATCTGGGTAAGGGGCGCTAGCGAGTGTTCTCAGAGGCGGGACCTTACAAAAACACAGCAGCTGGTGATTGGACGACCATTCTGCCTGACATACTCATTACAGACCAATCCACATTAAGCTATGATGTAGGGGATGTGTAACCTGAGACCCCAGACAGACAGATCATATATCCACTACAGAGAAGTTTCACTGGTCCGTTTTTGCTCAAAACATTGTTTCCTGTCAGAAAGACTATAAGTGACATTATCTTTTCTTCTTTCAAAGAGGAAATCGAGTCTATTTCTGATAAAAGTGCAGATATTGCCATGTGCATGGAGCCCGCTTCACACACCATCATTGTTTTGAAACATTCAGATCCTTCTCGCTGATGTCACGTGTGCAGCTCCCGCCCCTCTTCTCTGATTGGGTCGACATCATCTCTGCCAGGTGAAATTGGTTGTGATTGGGTCTTAGCAAGATGGAGCTTCTGGATTTCAGAAAATGAATCAGGCAGCTCTATCTGCTCTGCAAGGTTAACATTCTGCAGCTTCCATGTGGTTGACTCAAGGCTCCACTGGCTCAAACATTGGTTGAACCAATCAGCAGCAAGGACATACATGGCGTCGCTCTCTGACAGAAGTGACTTTGGTGGTTCTCTGGATGCTCATTCATCTCTTTGTGAGCATCAAGGGAGACATGAGCCTCCTTCCACTGAATGAAGATACCTTCCTGAAGTGTGGCACAGGGGACCCCAACAGATGCTTAGGCTGAACCAAGGACTGAACTTACACTTGAAGATGGGAGTGCTTTAAACTGAATGTAAGGAACCCACTCTGCCTGTCTTGTTTTCTGTCTCCTCAGGTGGTGAGGGTGAAGGTCTGTCCCCAGAGTAGTCTCTCAGTGTGCATCCTCTTGACCCACCTCAAGGACTTGAACCTTATGAATTAAGTTATGTTAGATTGTTTTTTTTTTTTTTGCTTGTTTGTTTTTTCAGTTAGAGTTGTAATAGTTGTCATTTGATGCAATTAAATAATTAAAAAAAAAAAAACATTTTGTTGTCTTATGTTTCTTCTTTAGCACAATTTCACTGGAAGAATAGAATAACAGGCTTATGTTAAAATTAAAAGGATGCCTTGGCCATGGTGTTTAATTATGAGATCATTAACAATCGTGCAAAATATCCAGTACTTCTTTAAGAGTTTTGGGAGTAGACTCAAATTATTTTGTGCTTCTAAGACTGTCTGTCATCAACTAATAGAGAAATCACTACTGGACCAAAGATTTATGATGGCTTTTTACTTTTTTTTCTCCTGGATATATTCTGTTTGGTGAAAAGAATGGCATATTGACTGATCTCATGATGGTTGGCCATAGTTAATTACTGATGAAGTAAAGATGAACACACTGCCTGGCCAAACCCCCCCCCCAAAAAAGGTCCAGATTGACCCTGTTCCAGAGTGATGGGTGCATCGGGGTTAAGAGAGAGGCAGGTGAAGTGATGCACCCATCATGCCTAGTGCCTACTGTACAAGCCTGTGGGGGCAGTGTTATGATCTGGGGTTGCTGCAGTTGCTCAGGTCTAGGTTCAGCAACATTATGCTCTCAAAGAATGAGGTCAGCTGACTACCTGAATATACTGAATGACCAGGTTATTCCATCAATGGATTTTTTCCTTCCCTAATGACATGTGCATATTCCAAGATGACAATGCCAGGATTCATGGGGCTCAAATTGTGAAAGAGTGGTTCAGGGAGCATGAGACATCATTTTCACACATGAATTGGCCCCCAAAGAGTTCAGACCTTAACCACATTAAGAATCTTTGGGATGTACTGGAGAAGGCTTTGTGCAGCGGTCAGACAATAAATATAAGTGTGAGACCTTATTTTTGGTGGTGACTTTTTTTCTTTTTTTTGTTTTGGGAAGGGGGCAGCATATATTGGAAGTAAGTGAGAAAACTCCTATTTCTTTTCCATTGCATTGATTTTGAGCCTGTGGATCCCTGACTTGTTGTACTTGTTATACTGCACTGGTCTGTTAGCTCAGCTAACAAACAACACTTGACATTGTTCAAGCAAAGATTAACTGCCTAAGTGATGGAAGTCCCAGCTACATTCATGGTCACCTGTGTAACTCCTTCTACTGCTCCTTTGCCGCCTCAAATCGTTGAGATTTTTTTTTTTATTATTATTTTCATTCAAACCACAAGATAAAGTCCTTGTGATTGACCACGTATAAGTTTTGTCAAAAAGGAAAGCTTTAAGTTAGTGGTGTGCGATACTGCAAAATTTGGTATTGATCTGATACCAAGTAAAGACAGGGCCAGTATCACTGATATCAATACCAATACCAATACTTTTGTACATGAAAAAGCTGTTTGTCAAAATTAATCAAAATAGCACACAACCACTAAAACTATTGTTTCTGTTCATAACTAAAAGTAAGAAAAAAAGAAAATATCAATCTGAAAATAACCATGTGCTTTAATTTTTCGCAGCTTCATGGTAAAACAGTAAATTTGAATATCTATAAATAACAGAAACTATTTATATAAGCGTTCAAGATCTAATTTTGATTAAACAGCTTGCACATACTGGTAGATTAACTATTACAGAAACACAAAAAAATATTTATGAAATCAGCAATTTACTAAAAATTTAGAGCAACAGTACAAAA
Organism: Thalassoma bifasciatum; assembly: GCA_008086565.1. Lineage (NCBI taxonomy): Eukaryota > Metazoa > Chordata > Actinopteri > Labriformes > Labridae > Thalassoma > Thalassoma bifasciatum. Next base: position 162,866 of record RPOG01001181.1, read on the forward strand.
CAACTTGCACCAAGTGTTGGTCTATGAATTTGTGAAGCAAAATATAACATATTTAGCAGAGTGCTCAAGAGCAAAGTGAGTGAGAGGAGCATATGTACAAAACAAAAAGTGAAAGTAAAACTTAAGTATTGATCTCATCACATAAGTATTGATCGATATATCGACACCAACATTGGTATCGATATATCAATATTCTGGATCGTTCCACCCACCTCTACTTTGAGCTTCATCAATGAAGTAAGGCTGTTTTCTCAGTGACAGGGCACCATGAGTCATATTAGATATGACTGTCTCTGATTAGAATGAGCTAAAAGATTTTAGATTTGTGCAGAGATGCTTTTGTTATCATTTATCTGCAGAGACTTGTCAAGTGTGTTATGTCTATGACACAAAGTGTCTAAAAATAAAGGGTGTGATGACCTGATTTTAGATGTAAAGGTTTGACTGATGTGTTGCGTGTCAATAAAGAGAGAGTCGGGCTGTGTAACATTTTCAAGACTGTTTTTTTTTTTCCCTCCTGGTGCTTGTTATCATGGTGTGAAAGAGTCCTGTGTGTGTGTGTGGGTGTGGGTGTGTGCGTGTGTGTGTGTGTGTGTGTGGTTAGGGTGGTGGGTGCGGTGGGGGACTCTCTGAGACATAAAAGTCCTACAAATGCCTTCCCCACCGGCAAAACAAGCCATCTCATTAGTTAAATAAGTAGTGAGCTTATTGATTAGAGGTGTTTAATTTACCTCACTTCTCTGACTGAGCAGAGCCAGCCTGAAGGAGAGAGAGAGAGAGAGAGAGAGAGAGAGAGAGAGAGAGAGAGAGGACGAGTGGCTCAGAGTTCAAAGCTTGAAGACAGCAGAGCAGAAGCTGTGATATATTTCTTAGTTATCTCTTAACAAGCTCCACAATGACAAATCAATGAGCTGAGTCATTTCTTCAGCTTCACCCTGAGTTCTGTTTCTATTCATTTATGTTTATAGATCACCACCTATATGTATGTAAATCTCCCTCAGACTGTGAGAAAAGTGGGCATTGTCTCTGTGACACCACCCTGACACGTCATAAGTCTAGGTGAAGTGTTGGGAATGCTGCCTCTAACTGACCTCTGACCTGATAGGTGGTCACCTGTCAATCATCCACCCATCATCCTCACTGCTTTTCACTTTCAGGGTCATACGTATGATGACCATACTCTCCAAAAAGAATACCCCAAGAAGAGGACCCCCTGGAGGTCTTGCAAAAAATTCTCAAAGATCCTCCAAGACCACAAAATAGCTTTATTACTCATACATTTGTCAAAAGCATTCATTTTCTGTTTGAGGTGAAAATGATTTACATTTTGCACTGTTGGATCTCATAAAGCTTCTAATTAGAATTTCAAAATGCAAGAAGAAGAACTATAAGTGAGACAAATAAAAAAAAAAAGAAAATTAGGTAAGCAATTTATTGCAAACAACAGTTAAAGTGAAATGGTCTGTTAAACAGCTAATCAAAAGTTTAAGAACACAGCTGAAAAATCCTTAGAAAAAAAAAAAAAACTAAAACAGAAATCAAAGTTTGAAAAAAGAACGCAGTATTGAGGAGCTCCACTGTTCTTTTTGATCCCTTTAAAAATGAGTTTGTTCATGTTTGATGTGAGTGTTTCCAGGAGGTTAGTGTGAACGTTACCCCAAGTGGAGAAGATGCTTCATGTTTGGCATCCGCTGTCTGGAGCTGATGTCTGTTTTTGTAAACTTCCCTCTCCATCCCATAATGCTCTCAATGTGATTTAGATCAGGGGAACAGGCAGGATGTTGTAAGAGTGAGATTATTCCTCTGGAAGAAGAAGAAGAAGAAGAAGAAGAAGAAGAAGAAGAAGAAGAAGAAGAAGAAGAAGAAGAAGAAGAAGAAGAAGAAGTAGTGTTCCACTGAAGGAAAAAGCAGATCATGAAACCCCCCTCCACTGTGCCACCTAAAAAACATCTCGGTGGGATCTTCTTGTCATGACAGTGACGTTGGAGCCATCAGGACCATCAAGGTTCAATTTTTTCTCCTCAGAGAAACAAATCGAACTGTCTTCCACCTTTCAATGTCCCATGATGCTCTCTGTCACAGTCCAAATGGGCAATTTAGTGGAAGGAGACGAGGTCTTTGAAGAGGTTTTTGTTCTTCAAGCTCTTCTCTCTCAGACGTCGTCTGATGGTTATTGGCCTGCAGTCGACTCAGGTAACAACCATAGTCTGTATAAAACATGGACGTAGTCTCCATGACGTCACCCGTCTGTTAATGCAGCTCCGTTTTGAGGCTAAACGACGGGCGCGGCCATATTGGAAATGGGACGAGTGACGAGTGCCCAAACTCACAGCTATTGGGCGCCCGTCAGTCACGTGATCTGAGCTGTGGCTCTGATTGGGTAAGCTCTTAGTCCTAATATCTTCGAAACGGCCAAGTTAGAAAAAAATTCACCCCCCTCACAGTGTGTGCTGTTAGCGAAATTAGCAATCCAGACAGGAGACAGAATTTGTACCAGGCTTTAAATACGATAATTTCAGCTCTGAAAACGGCCTTTTCCCCGTCTGCTTGTACAGGACTTCCGGTGCTTCTGGAGCCAGCCTCAAGCGGTCACTGGAGGAACAGCAGCTTTATAGCACTTCAGTGTTGTCTCATTGTTTCAGACCGGAGGTTGCCGCTTGGTAACAACCTTCATTTAGGTTGAAGATTGTCCTGTGTCGTCATGAACAACCAATCAGATCCTAAGGCTCTGCGCTGGTGAAATATTTTTGGGTCTACCACTTGACTTTTTTTCCCATAACCCTCAGGATATTTGAGGAAATTCAAAACAAGGTGCTGCAAGAGACCTTGCCAATGCAGCTTGTTTTGCATTTTAAACTCTACCTAGAATGTTTTAAAGGTCAAACAGTTACAAAATTTGTGCTTTTTTTCAATTAGTCTTAAGATTTTAATTAGGTGTGTTTATGGGCTTGAATAGAAATCAGTGTTTGTTATTAGGAAAGATCAGTCTGGTTGTTTCAGTCTGGCTACATTGGCATGAGATAAGCCATAAAGAAAGCTCTGAATGGATCCATAAAAGAAAAGGATGCTGTAGTTGGCCACATATGAAAAAAGTGTGTAATTATACAAGCTGTCAATTTGCTGCTGAGATGGAGATCACACACAAGTGACAACACAAAGATTGGGAAACACAACAGAAAGGAAACAAGAAATTTTTCAGGTAAAACAGGAATGAGACAATTTAAAATTAAAGAAGAAAGGGGTTTGTTAAAGACTAATATGTTCAAAATTGTCTCAAAGTTTTTCCCCAAAAGGCAGCACACTCCTTTATTCTTCATTTTTTGCTTCAGATCATTAAAATGCAAAACTGAAGCTGGAGACCTGTGCGTATCTGCGAAGGTCTGCTCACACAGTCTGCATGAACGGCATCTGAAGTTTGTTTTTCCTTAATGAACGTAAGAAAAGGAGCAGGAGAACATATGTGAATGAGGCCCAATTAGTGCTTCACAGATTCCCACACATCCTTTCAAAGTATTTCTCTCTAAGTGACTTAGTATGCTCCAACGCTCTTCCAGCCAAACATCAGCTCAGATTTACACACTACAAGACACTCTCTCTTCCCTTCTTAATAAATTACGCATGACCATCTCTAAACATTTACATAATATGCTCAAAATAGCCCCCGCAAGTCATTTCGCATGCTGAAGCGTGCTAGTTACTTCATCAAAAGCCCCCGTGCCAATCGCGGTGCACGAGGACACGGCTGAACGCAGCGTCCCCCCCTCGGCCAGCGTCCGTGCAGCGGTCACCGGGACGAACGGTGGCTCAGAGGGACAGATGGACGGAGGAAAATTCTGCCTGTCACCGGCTCTTGACCAACCCTCTTAAGTTGCCACTAATCAACAAAGAGCCTGTCGGGTTGCAGCCCAGGGGAAGCCTCAAGCTATTTTCCAATTAGTGTCACCAGAGAGACAAATAGGAATTCTGCACAGTGCTCTCAGGGAGGAGAGAGAAAACAAGGAGCAGGGAAGAGGAGGAGGATGGGGGGGATGAGAGAGGATAAGATGTGTGCTTTGCTGAAGAGCACATGGCAAGGGCAAAGAAAGAGAGGAGAGTAGAGGAGAGAAAGAGAGAGAGCGATAAGATAGGCCAGGAGAAGAACAGTGGGAGATGTCGAGGCCTGTATCTTTTCTCTCCGGGGTGAGCAGATTAAACGATTGTGACAGCAATTTGGGCAAAACAACATTCGTAGAGCCGAGACAGACAGATAGACAGCGAGCCAGGGCCTGTCTCTGAGAATAGTCATTCATTACGAGCGAGCGCTGGACGGGAATGTGGAGACGGACAGGGCTCCAGCTCGGCAGTATCAATTAACTGCAGCTCACTTTGTATGCTGGGGCTGTGTGCAGTGTGTGTGTGTGTGTGTGTGTGTGTGTGTGTGTGTGTGTGTTGGGGGGTGGGGGCTACACAGTCCTCCTGAAAGTCCTCCCAGCTTTTTAAGATGCAAGCTATGGCTAGTGATGGTCCTTTGACACCCGAGGCTCCAACACATATGCGGTACACTGGAAAAAGGCAATTGGCAGATCTTTGAATTTACTTAGATTAAATGAGTTCATGTAACACAATAAAATCAAATTCCTTAAGTGAACAAAAATAAATCTTTGAATGAACTTTAAAAAATCATGAAAAGTATTTCCACACAATTAAGTGGCTTTCTTTCAGCTTTAAGCCATTTTGGTAGTTCAACTTGATGCACTTGCGTCGGCTCAGCCTCATTTATGTGGGTTGATTGGAAAAATAATTACATGTAAGTGAACTTAATTCCTCACCAAACCTTGTAACAGTGAGTGAGGATGACACACAGTGGACATGAGACACTACTGTATGTGGGTGAATCACACAGGTGTCACAAGCTGTCTTCACTCTGTGGTGTTGAATGGCTGTGTACTCTCCATAGTGTGGACCAATACACTGGAACTACATTTAGTTCATGATGGGCAGCTGTGGTGGTTAAATGAAAGTGTCTGTTGAAAGTAGAGGCCAATACACAACATTTACAGGAATTGTCATCAAGAGTCTAATTGAAGAAATTACCATTATTTATCGATATTCTTGGCATCCAGTACATGCTGGACTAAGCCATGGAGCATAGACAGCCGGTCTATACCAGAGCAAAGACAGCCTGTGTCACCTGTGCAATATATCCATGTACAGCAGCGTCTCAAACCCACCGCGTGCCCTCCTCACTCATGGTAAAATGAAAAATGTAAAACTGATCTAAATTGAGTTGGACCCAAACCTAGTAAACAAGTTCAATCAACCCAAAAAAATGGAGTTAAACCTGTGCAATTGGTTAACCCAACTGTGAAACAGAAAAGAGTCCAGCTTATTCTATATTTATATTTCTGCTTCCATTCATGCTAGAATATATACATCCTGAATTTAAAGATAACGATTATACTATTAGAACTATTATATAATCATTCAGGTGATACAAGCTGTCTATGCCCTGGGGTGTTGGTGGCTGTCTATACTCTGGGGTGTAGACTAACATCCCCTGCTTGTATTTCACCATCATTTACAGTCATGCACTGTAATCCATGGACAGCTACAAATGTCAAACATGAACTGTAAAATCTTCTTGTTCAACTCCAAGCTAAAACAAAATATTCACAGGAATTTTCATTAAGAATTTACAGAAGAAAATACTGGTATTTATTGTTGCCTTTGACATCCAGTCTATGCCATAGACAGCATTTCTATGTCATGGAGCATAGACAGCGTGTATTTACCAAGGTAAAGATAGGCTGTGTTACCTGTGTGATATATCCATGTACAGCAGGGTCTCATATCCACTGTGTGTCCTCCTCACTCATGGTCACAAGGTGAAATGTAATTTTTGGTTAATGATAACATGTATGACCATAAATTGACAGGTTGTTCTGTAAAGTTGTTTACAATTTTACTGTATATTTTACAAAATTCCCCTGGAACCACAGCTGCCAGTTTTTTACCATAAAAACAGAATGATTTTTTGTGCAGTGTAGAATCATGACTTTTAACAAATGATGAGTACAAATAACTAGTGCCAATGATGTGAACAAATGATTTTGAGTAATGGCTACTAATATGAACTCATTTTGACTACTGAAAAAAATGAAGGTTCTGTTTTTAAACAACTTAACCTCTTTAGTATCAGGTTGTGTTAAAGCTAAAGTGGTATAAGGCAACGGGTTTCCAGGCAATTTTCTAGTAAAGCCAACTAATTCGGGTTAAGAGTGCACAGAGAAAGTGTTCAGGTACCGTCACCAGATTTGAAGAGAGGTTGTTCTGCTTTCTAAAATATTCTACAAATGGATATAAAGTGACAATCCAGGATGTTCTGACTAAACGTGCACAGATTTTTAAAAGAATTAGAATTACAGATCTCTTCAATTCAAGACTGGTCAAAATGTATTTAGAGATAATATGAATGTAAATTATAGATATCTGAAATTCATTTACAGATATCTGTAATTCACATTTTGGATATTTGATATGACATAGTAGATATCTTGAATTAGAAACCCCATACACATGAATGACAAAAAGTGACGCATTTTGGATATCCAAAATGAGGTTGTAGATATCTGAAATGTACTTTTTGATATCTTGAATTAAAATTACAACCACCCAAATGTAATTTCACCTAGTCAGAAATACATTGTTGATATCTACAATGTTATTTTAGGATAGTCAAACTTAGTTTTTAAATGTTGAAATGGCTTTCCATACACAGGATCCACATGAGATTTGGTAAAAATGACAAGTTCATCACATAGGATCTGCTGCCTGGTTCATGACACCTTGGAGGGGTGGGCCTCAAACACCAAGGTTCATGCATAGCTTGTCCCCTAAGAAACCTCCAGAGGGCGAGACAATCAGAGAAGAAAGGGGTTTTGTGGCAGCTGACAGCAGCTGGAATGAAACATTTCAGAGACTAAAACAAGAGTTTTCTAAAACACCAAGGTGTGAAAAAAGGGGTTTTTGCAAGCTGCAAATCATTGAACAATACTATAGGTGCACCACAGGGACTGTGGACAGAATAGAAACTTGAAAAACACCCACAATGAAAGCCACAATACCCCCTCATCAAGTATGAGGTAAATAGCATTTATTCATTCACAGTACATCTCATAAAAACACCAATTAAGAAAAATGGGGCCCTGACGGGATCCTCATGGGATCAGTATCAGGGCATTAATAAAAAAAAATAATAATAACACACAAAACAGGAGAATTTCATCCAGCAGAGACAGGACTGCAGAAGCTGGTTCATAGTATTTTCACTTTTTTGTGTTTTCACATAATTTTGTCTTTTTGATGTACTAAAAAAAAAAACTAATGACTGTGACCTTCTCTTATAAAACCTCATTTACTCAGCGGAAGACATCTGTGTGTGTGTGTGTGTGTGTGTGTGTGTGTGTGTTAAGGGAAAAATAAAGCCTCAGCAGAGGTTTGGTAATTTCATTTAATTTAGCTAAATGAATATTTTCTATTTAAGTACCCTTAAATTTTGATTTATTTTCTCTAAATGACTTTTTGCTATTTTGAGCTCCTTCTTTCAGGAGATGAGCAGCTGTTGCCTTCATGGGTTCATTTTGTCTCCATTTTAACCAGAATATTTGTCTAAAGAAAGTTTCTATCACAGGAACATTCACTCACTGGCTTTCTATTGGGGTCTAAAAACGTCAATTTGAATTCAACCATTCACCACCATTGATGTACTACATAAACATCAATTATGTTTTTTTCAAAAGGGTAGGCTAGGGGACAGTCTTGCAGTGCTCGTCCATTAATATCAGGCTTGAAACTAGCGTACCAAATGTAGTCAACTAGACAAACTGGCTCCTGCAGGTGGCAGCAGTGCTCTCTTTGGTTGAGAGATCAGCAAAGATTCTGAGAAGAGACGACAGGGGGAACAACGTCAAATGGTACCGGTCCGAAAAGTTCAAGCAGCTCACACTTGAACAGAGTTTGTGTTGTGATTATGAGAATATATGACAAAGATCATGTCGAGGATCGAAAGACGGAGCTTCAGAGATGAGTGGGAGAAAGTAATCATTTTTCTACATTTTTGGGTCAAAAACAGGTAATTTGAGTGAAACCTGCCTGTGTTACTGTGTTTACCACAGATAACTAAGGAACAAAAACTATGTTTACATAGTCATAGAGCACAATATTCTCTGGGTTGTGAAATATTGGTCAAAATGCTCTAAATGCTCAGCTGTCAGTATGAGACCCTCTGCTCTGAAAATGGTTTGCAGCAAACAAGTCCAGGGTGAAAAGAGTATAAGTCAAATAGCATGGTTTTGAGCCAAAAGAACCCTGTTACAGGAGCTGCCATTGAGCAGTAGAGATTTTGAGTGAAACCGGGTAACAAAAAAGCAAAAAACACATTTATTTTTTTTTTTAATCTATATTCTAGTCTCTTTTTGGCTCTCTTTCCCTATGTTTCTTATATCCCCGATAAAAAAAAACTACACACAGCTGTTAATCTTTGTAAGATGAAACTTATAACATGGTTTTCAACGTCAAATACCTAATGAAAAAACGACTCCTCAGAAAAATGAGGACTTGAACAAAATTAAACCAAATAACTTCTTCGTACCACCGCAGTGTAGGGATGTGAGAAACATTTCTAAGAGGTGTAATCATTTTTGAAAGTTTTACCACCTCTCATCTGCATTAGGAGACAGAGATTTTGACCTATACTGCAGCCAGACACCAGAGGGAGCAGTTTTTGCAGAGACCTCAGTTAAAGCCGACTGTCATGGCGTCCGCTGATTATACAGTCAATTGTCAATTTTTTTTTCTAAAATGAGGTTTGACAAGACTGAGGTTGATCAAATATGTTAAAGAGATCCAAATCCACAAGAAAAATCATGGTATTGAAATTTACAACAAAGTAAGTTTGGACCTCATGTTTGTACTGATGAAACAGTATCAGGATGTTTAACCTCGATGCTCTGAGGAATGTGAATTAAGGCGACTTAAAACAATCTCTGTCCTCATAAATGGAGATGCATCCTCACCACCAGAGCGAGTGTCGGATCAACCAAACTCTTTATTAGTTTGGACCGGTTGAGATGGGAGAGGGATGACACTACAACTGATAAAACAGATAAGTTTGTAAAGACACAAGGTTATGAGGAAGTGGAGGGTAGATTAAAAGAAATGCATGAGTGAACCAGTGATGAAAAAGCATAGTTAAAGAGACAGCAGTGATATAAAAGGCTATCAGGGTGAGCAGTATTATTATTGAATAGATGTGGTGATGAGAACAGCTCGATGTCTTTAAAGACATTTTCACCAATATACTAAAACATATTTACTAAGAAGACTTTAATCAAATAGATAAAATAGATTGCAAAGCTGCCCGGGGTGTCAAAAGTGATACAGGAAATATATCATGAATGAAATGATAAAGCAATATTTTGAGTGGATTTTGTTCAAATGGTTACAAACATCTCAGTTCCAAAAAAATGGAATTTCCTGACTATTTTGTTATAGGTCAGGATTTACAGGGTTGAAATGGAAAATTTGCCACTTAAAAAACAAAAAAAAGTTTTCCCATAGTGTCCCTAATATGCTGTCAGCCAGTGAGCTATTTTTTTTCTTTCTTTTTGTCATTTGTGTCAGCAGAAAAAAGCCAGGAAGCTGACGATGGTGACAGCATTTATTTTATTTGTGTCATGTGACTCATGCTTTATCATGTTTCCTGCTGTCAGCGTGTTCTTTTTTTCTCGTTCAATAATAATGTGAATACATCTGATCACATGCTGCATTGTTAGAGAGACAGACTCTACCTCTCAAAGTGTCTTTGATTCACAAAAAGAAACAAGAAGAAAAAAAATACATTAATAAGTAGATACGAATTGTGCCACTCCATAAAGCCTGACTTATCAAAAAAAAAAAAGAAGTCTAAAAATTCTAAATGTTTTGGAGCCGAGATGTTCATTAATCCTTTTAACAACCCCCACCCCAAAAAAAAGGGGGGAAAAAAAATTAAAAAAAATATTGCTATGTCATTTCATTCATGATATATTTCTTGTATCACATTTGACACTCTGGGCAGTTTTGGCCAGTTGCAATCTATTTTAACCATTTTATTTAAGTTTTAGAGTAAATATGCATTTATTTCATGCATAAAACGCTTATTGAAAAAGAAAAAGTAACTATTTTGGTGTTATTCTTACTGCAACCTCTTGAAAATCAATCAATTATTTTCCTGATGAGGATGATTTCATGAGAGCAAACGTTTAGAAAAGGGCCAAAATACAACTTCAGCTGATTTTTATGATATGACAATCCTCAACGTGGTAGAATACGTTTTTTTTTTTTTTTTTTTTTTTTTTTTTTTTTTTTTTTTTTTTTTTTTTTTTTTTTTTTTTTTTTCATATTTATCTTTTAAAAGATTTTTGAAGAAACTATTTCTCCTGTTGATGAGATAGAAGTCTTCGATTGCATGTATCAAATATGCTACGTTGGGCTACAAAGGGTTAAAAACATGGTTCCTGAATAATCGAAATCCATGACCGTGGACACACTTAAGTTTCTTGACAGTGTGTGAGGAGCATCTCCCACATTAGAAGACAGATTCCTGAGGATTAGCAGAGAATCACTGCAGCAGTGATTCCCGCAGACGCTGAGCGTGATTTCACGGGCCGTGTGCAGAGCGGAGCAGTGAGGAGAATCGACGGGATGAG